>JABXWE010020756.1:0-30239 GCA_014611495.1 Limonius californicus | reverse complement strand
GAAAATACAATAAAACAAACTTACAATTTTAGATAAAACGGAAAAAAATTACAACAGGTGTTCAAAGTGCTCTCCGTTCACTTCTTGGCAATAATGAACACGTTGAACGAAGTTTTGCAACGAATCAATCAATGTATTTGGTGAAATACTGGCAATTTCGTTCCTTATTCGTTCATACAACTCTTCCAAATGCATTGGTCTGTTAACATAAACCCGATTTTTGCCATGACCCCACATTGCTATGGGAAATACGACGAAAATCATCTTTATCACTTGTACTACAAGTTTACATACGAATATAGCAGAATCTAAACATTCTTTCGAAGTAATTTCATAATTTCTATAATCGTCGATGAAATTTATCTAAATTTGCAGATAAACAAATTGATACACATTTAATGTTTAAATAAATACAACATAGTTGCCTCATAAGCTAAGTCAATGGCATCCATTACAAATTACAGCCAATTAACCACATTAATAAGCTTAAATATACAAAATTGATCTAACCTGTCAAATTGTAAACATTTACATTAATATAATTGTTATTACAGCTCAAGACTCAGTAAAAATTGATAAAAGCCATAAGAACGACATTATGACCTCGACTCCATTGCTAAAATTCCTTTAGATGAATGCAAAACTTGCAATTCCCAAATTATGCCAACCCGAAGGATGATCGGAGAGGTCACGGTATGAACTCCTTTGAAAATAGTGCCTGTGAACCACTCATTTTCATACAGGAAAGCTTCCTATAGCTTTAATACGGGAAACAGCGGCATATGCATGTAGCAGTACAACGCATAAACTATCAAGATTGTTAATAAGCTTCCGTACAATATCGAATAATGAGAATATAGCCTTCACCGACGTACTTTATTCAAACCACTTTGATAATTTTTTGTTTGCCGCATGGAAAATTGTGGTATCGGATCATGAAAAACATTTAAACATTTAAAATGCCACGTCATTAAGGCACTAAATCAAAATATGCGACAAGCTTATGCCTTTAATATTAAAACAAGGTTTTATATGTACATCGGTGGAAAATGCAAAGACTTGGTTGACAAATATTAACCATTTCAAAAAGTTAATTGAATCGAAATGAAATATATAAATGACATCGCTGGCAAACAGAAAGCTACAGGAAAAAAATTGAACAAGCCGCTACCTTCGTCTTTAGTAGGCGACATAAAAAAAAATTAAAACACATATGACGGTTAAAGTCAAAAATCCATCACCTGATAAAAAAAAAAACAATAAAAATGAATGTTTTAACAATTTTTTGCTGAATCTTATTTTTATTATTATAATTATTTTTATTTATTATTACTATTTACTATTATTTCAATTTTATCATTACCGTTTTTCCCAATAAATTTATTATTTCGAACTACTTCTGTTTGCCTGATTGTTCTTTTAATAAAATACAAATGAGTATTTATTAGTAAAATAGATATTATAATTACTACTTAATTAGAATTAGTAAGGAATATGAATTCAGTACTTATTTTTTAATTGGATTTGTTAAAAATGGCAGATTGAACCATTTATTATTAGGAGCCCACCTTACATAACGGAAGTCACAACTTAACACGTATTAACCTAATGTTTTCCGGGTGTTGCCGTGGTCGATCAATTTCCCTGCTCATACTGTCAGCTTCTTCAGAAGTTATTCTAAAGACTGGTGTTGTTGTCTTGTGCTCCTCGTTATATACCTGGGTACTGTAACGCTTGGTTGCTGTTGCCGAATCGTGATGTTTGCTCGGTCGAGTGAATCCGTGACGTGTGGTTAGTTTTGTTGGTGTGTTATGCTCCGTTGCGAGTCCTGTGCATTAGGGGTGCCAGGACGTTTATTATGGATGGTTTTTTTCATGAAGGGTTAGTTTCCATGTGTTGCTTAAGCGATAGCCATCTTCTCTATTGAAGTTATTGTCGTTTTCAATTATTTCCAGAGATTCTCTAATTACTCTGGGGAGGTAATTTTCCGTTCGCGAGAGTATCTTCACTTCTGCAAAATTGATTTTGTGTTCGCCGTCTTGATGCAAATGTTCGGCAATTGCTGATCTCTCTATGTGTCTGAGCCTGGCGTCTCCCTGGTGCTCTTTTATTCGGTATTGGATGCTTCGTCCTGTTAGCGCGATGTATGCGGTCTTTGTTTGGAGGTAATACTTTTTGGATCTTCTTTACTGTGTTGTACCTCACACCGATGTTTTTCTTTCCTAACGTTCTCTTTAATCTGTCGGCTACTCCAGCGATAAAAGGCAAACGGGCATAGGTAACGATTTGTTGTTGTTCCTTTTCCTGTTTGAGTTTCGTGTGGCAGGCATTTCGTATTTCCTTTCTAGTGTAACCATTTTTCATAAGAGCTAGCTCGACATGCTTCCGTTCTTCTGGTTTACTTATTTCGTCCGGGATCTTGTTTGCTCTGTGCATCAAGGTTTTGATTAAGGATCGCTTTTGTTGAGGATGATGGTGTGACTTAGCGTGGAGGTAACGGTCTGTGTGTTTTCTTGCGGTATACTGCATGGGCTAGCTTGTTGTTATCCCCAAGTTTTATTATACGAAATACGTATACGAAATAAAACATCCAAACTATCAAGAGATAACAGAACCACCGAGACAGAAAACCACAATTATTCAGTGCACACAATGTCAAGCCTATGGCCATAGTAAAAGTTATTGCACTAAGCCGTTCTTATGTGTTAAATGTGGCAAAGAACACGACACAGCCACATGCACGAAAACAAGAGACACCCCCGTAACGTGCGCGCTGTGCCAAGGGCCCCATCCTGCAAATTATAAAGGTTGCCAGGTTTATCAACAAATACAACTAAACAGAGGTAGACCAACTGCTCCTCTACGAGAACAAGCCACAAAGAAGACCAACACGCCAATATTTGCACAACAGATATATACCTCAAACCTGAACAACGCAAGCTTCGCGCAGGCTGCATCATCACACCACACAAATAACCAAACTCAGAATACAAATACCAACGACATTTCATTACCACAATTTCTGACCAAATTCGAGATAATGTTCACCCAACTCATGAATCAAAACAGCATGATGTTAAATTTGCTAAACACGCTGGTTAATAAATTAAAATAACGAATTGGCTTATGGATGCAAATGGATTAGCCCAGTATCGTCAAGTAGTCGAGCTATTTCTCAAACAACAAGAAATCGATATACTGATGATATCGGAAACCCATTTACCAGAATACAGTTACTTCAACATACATAATTACACGACATACTATACAAACCATCCAGATGGTACAGCCCACGCTGGCTCAGCAATTATCATAAATAATAAGATATCCCACAATGTGATGAAAGAATTTTCCACCGAATTTATACAAGGCACCATCATAAATGTCAACAGCTCCAATGGTCCTCTTGTTGTAGCAGCTATATATAGCCCGCCCAAACACGACATACGACTACAACAATATGAACTGTTCTTTCGAAAACTAGGGAACAAGTTTGTTGCTGGCGGGGACTACAACGCAAAAATCCATTATGGGGATCGAGACTTACCACCATTAAAGGCCGGGAACTACTTAAGACGATGCAAGCAAATACCTACAACCACTTAGACACTGGAGAGCCCACATACTGGCCATCAGGCCTAAATAAAATTCCAGATGCTGTGGATGTCATTGCCACCAACGGCATATCTTCTAGCTACTGCAAAGTGGACACTTGTTTTGATCTCTTCTCTGACCATTCATCCATAATTGTTACAATGAGTACATCAGTCATCACCAAAGCAAAGAAACCCTCACTCTACAATAGACACACAAATTGGGAAATGTTCAGAGAGTACCTACCTGATAATATAGTAATTCAAATTTCTCTAAAGACAGAGGACGAAGTCGCCTCCGCGGTCGATCGATTAACAAATACCATACACCACGCAGCCCATTACTTCATGCCACCTAGTAGCAAAAAACCCATTATTATAGAAAATTATCCATTACACATTAGAAACAAGCTTGCAGAAAAAAGGAGAGCCAGAAATACTTGACAACGAACTAAGCATCCAACTGACAAAAACCGATTAAATAGGTTAACAAGGGAGCTAAACAGGCACTTCAAGAATGGAAAAATGAAACACTCAAAGAATACATCAGTAACGTCTCTCCCTACGAACATGATGAGTACACGTTATGGAAAGCCACCAGAAAATTCGAACGCCCCAGAAATCCAATTCCGGCAATTCGTAAAGACAATGGCACATGGGCAAGAACAGATGATGAAAAAGCGGAACTGTTCGCGAATCACTTATCAACCATATTTCAACCTCATCCCTTACCCACAGACGAGAGTGAGATATTAAAGTACCTACAGGCTCCTCTCCAACTAAAGCCACCCATTCAACACTTTACTCCTGCAGAAATAACAAACGAGATAAGGAACCTAAACAATGCCAAAGCGCCAGGATATGACCTCATAACTGCAACAGTTCTGAAAGAACTGCACCACAAGGCTATAATGGCTCTAATTCAAATATTTAATGCTGTCATAAGGCTACAGTATTTTCCCATACAATGGAAGTTTGGCCAAATAATCCTTATTTTGAAACCCGGTAAACCTGTACACGACGCTACATCATGCCCTACTACCTCTTCTATCTAAAGTCCTGGAAAGATTGATACTGAAAAGAATGACACCCATAATAGAGGATCAAGGACTAATACCTCAACACCAATTCGGTTTCAGACAGCAACATTCCACTATCGAGCAGGTACACAGAGTAGTGGAAGTGATTGGAACAGGACTTTGAAGAAAACAGATACTGTGTTGCGACGTTCCTGGCTGTCAGTCAAGCCTTTGACCGAGTCTGGCACCCTGGTTTATTGTACAAAATTAAACAGTCACTACCCCACCAGTACTACCTACTCATGAAATCCTACTTAAGCGAAAGGTACTACCAGGTCAAACATTCAGAAAGCCTGTCTAGTCTCCATCAAATTAAAGCCGGAGTCCCCCAGGCAAGCGTCATGGGATCCACATTGTACACAATATTTACAGCTGACCTCCCTCAATACGAAAGAGTAGTTACGGCCACATATGCGGACGACACAGCATTATTAGTATCTCACAATGATCCAACTCATGCATCGGCCATACTACAAAGCTACCTCCACAACTTACAAACATGGCTAGACAAATGGCGTATAAAAATACGCGCAACCAAATCTACAGCCATAACTTTCACGACAAAGCATGGTACCGTTTCTCCAGTCTTCCTGAATGGCACCCAAATACCAATCAAGAACGATGTAAGATATCTTGGCATATATCTAGATAGACGGATCACGTGGAAAACCCACATCACCAAAAAGAGAAAAGAACTAGATAGTAAAATGAAAAAGATGCACTGGTTAATGGGATGAAGATCTAAATTAACATTAAACAACAAAGTGTTAGTGTATAAAACTGTGTTAATTCCTGTGTGGGCCTACGGGATTCAACTGTGGGGCTGCGCGA
The DNA here is from genome assembly GCA_014611495.1 of Limonius californicus. NCBI lineage: Eukaryota > Metazoa > Arthropoda > Insecta > Coleoptera > Elateridae > Limonius > Limonius californicus. The sequence continues at coordinate 24,736 of JABXWE010020756.1, read as the reverse complement.
AACCTTCGAACATTGAAATACTGCAAAGGTTCCAAAACAAAACTCTCCGCACTATAGCCCATGCGGAGTAGTTCATATCTAACCTAACTCTCCACAACGACCTCAAGATCATCACCAGACGTTTAAATAGATGTAAAATTTAGGTAACACTAACCAGTATTAAGTAGTTCGAGGGGATTGGCGCTGGGCAGGTTCCCTCCCTCATGTCAATTATGTATTATGTAGTACCTAAACCACATTTGCTTGTTAGCCACTCGGCTAGTTGTAAATGTGCAGTTACTAATAACAATAAAAAAATTACATAATCTTACGTATACGTCAGTAAAATATTAGTGCAGGTGCGATGCCATTGATGTTTCCGACATGTAAGTTTTGTCTTGACTTTTCTGTCAAGGTAAGCAAAATGAAATCTTTAAAATTAATGCAACAATGAAAACTTAACACCAAGGATTTGGAAGTTTGGACCGGTTATTATTTATTTACGAAACGCATCTCCGAAGACTCCTATGTATATTTGAAACATTTATGTTTATTCGTTTACAACTTAAAGACGGATGCCTCGATATTGATAAAGCTGTTATATTTTACAAATAGACCCACATAATCGCGTAAATTCTTCTAATCGCCATGCTTTAAAATTCACGCCTTCGATTTTAACCCTTATTTATTGAACATCTTTAGTCTATGGCGCTTTTATTTAAACCGCACTTAGGTACTTAGGTACTTGTGTACCGGTGCGAATCTAAATGTACCGAATGTGGAAAGGAGTCTGTTAATATTTTATCTACAGTTGGAAATTGCAAATGTTGAAAATGTCTATTGTTGACTGCAACACAGGATTTGGTTCTGTTTGGAGTACTGGAGCCGACATTCGAGTTAGAAGTTTAAGGTAAGATGTGGCTTCTTCGGTGTGAGTTTGTAGATGTTTTGCCAGGTTTCTAGCCAGCTGTTGTAGGGGGATCCTATTGAATTGACAATTGGCCTGAGAGGTGTTCCTGGTTTGTGTACTTTTGGCAGCCCATAGAGTTTTGGACATCTGGATGATTTCTCCCAGGGTATCAGCTGTTGTTGTATGTCTTCGGCGATCGGGCTCTGTTTGATCTTGTTTTTTGTAGGTTTCTCTAGGTATGTGGTAGGATCCGTGGTGATGGGCTGGTAGGCTGGATCTTGTAGTAGAGAATTTATCTTGGAGTTGTATTCCGTAATATCCATAACTACTGTTGGGTTGCCTTTGTCTGCAGTTAGTATGATGATGTGTTTATTCTTCTTTAGCTGCTGTAGAGTTTGGTTTTCTGCGCGTGATATGTTCCTTTTTGGTGGTTAGGAGGTTCGTAAGACATGAGAAACGTCTTGGCGTATAATTTCAGCTGTGATGTTGTCTAGTACTGAGACGGCTGATCCAACTCCACAAATTATGTCCTCGACAGGTAGGTGGCTGAGGGCAACTGCGAAGTTAAATCCTTTAGCTAGGACATGGGCAGCTTCATCCAGTTGATGACTTGATAGGTTGTACACCACTTTCGGTGACTGTGGCTCAAAAGGACCAGCGAGGGCGGATCCAGGGGGGAGATGGGGGCAAGCGCCCCCCCCCTAAAAATGTCAGTATTTAAATCTAATGCGGGGTTTTTCTAATTGTACTATGAACTTTTGCCTGAATTCTTCAACCAAGGACGAAGGGATTTACCCCTGGCTTTTACCAATCATTTGCGAAATTGTGGTAGGTATACACAAACGGTGACCCAAAGGGATTATGACGGCTATTAAATTACCTGTTGTTATTGAGGGAAAAACCCGACCACTTTAAATTTCTTACAATGAATGTTTCTCTGAAAATATCTAATAAATGAAGGGGTGGTACATGGTGGGATGGTGATGGTTTAGGATACATTAGTTGTTAAAATAATTTTATTATTGTGTTATTCCTTGATCTTGAACGGAACTGTGAACTGAAGTGAAGTGTTAATATTGTACAGAGCTACATTGCTATTGATTTTAAGTTTAAAATAACTTGGGGTAAGTTTTCTGATTCCATTTTAAATATTTTGTAATAAATTTAGTTTTGCATTTTTCAGTAAATAAGAAAAAAGCTTGATCTCATCTTCATGGCATCATTAAAAAAAAGAAAAAGGATGTGAGGCCAGCAAAATAATTTGGAAAGTTTTCTTTTAAATTCAAAGAGAAAAAAATTAGATAGTCCGTCTACAAATTTAGCATTAGATGCCGTAGGTGCACCAGCCCAGCCAGCAGCCCTGCCGCCACCGCCTCCGCTTCCGCCACCATACAAAGAAGAAGAATCTTGCTTTACTACGCCTTCACCTGTGGTAGCAGCTACCGATAATAAGCGGGATATAGGGTATTTTTTTAGTGGTAATAGAAAGCTTGTTGATATTACGGACTACGAAAAATATCAAATTTTGGAAAATGCTTGGGTTCCACAAGCTAGCACATAAAAAAACACCAAAATTGAAAAACGCCGCTGCAGCTTAAAACATTTATGGATGTTTAGCTGGTTGGTGTTTTCAGATATAAAAAAAGATCTATTTTGTAAATATTGTCCCTTTTTTTGAAGACACCATCCAATATTTGCATAAATAAGTTAGTTTTAAGTCCTGTAACATCTTTTGCAAAATTACTTAGGTAAAGACGGTTGTTTAGAATTGTACGACAAAAAGGTTTACCATAAAAAAGCTATGAATTCTGGAAAATTATTTTTACAATAAGGATACAACTACTGGCATTCGCAATCAGCTCGATGTTATAAGAAATAAAAAAAATTGATGAGAACAGGCAAAGATTAATGCAAATTGTAGAATCAATTATATTTTTAGGAAGGCAAAATATACCGTTTCGCGGTCATAGAGATGATGGGGTTTTAGATGAATCGGCAGTCAGTTCAGAGGGAAATTTTCGAGAGCTTTTAAAATATAGAATTAATGCAGGTGATAATTTATTAAAATCCCACCTAGAAAACACCGCACCACGAGCGACCTATATAAGTAAAACCACCCAAAATGATTTTATAGCCTGTTGCGGTGAAGAAATATTAGATCAAATTAAAAAACGACTTGAAGTTGCAAAATTTTATAGTATAATGTTTGACGAAACAACAGATCTTTCGCACAAATCTCAAATGTCGCTAATTGTAAGATATGTACATCAAAATAGCATTTTTGAAGATTTTGTTGTCTTTATCGATTGCCACGAAGAAAATTTTGGGAGTCAACATGATTTAGAATATCCGGTTGAACCGATATTAAGTGGAGATGTTTTAGGCAGAACGGTTTAGAATTTTTTGGAAAAAAATGGTTTTATTAAATAATATTGCGTAGGTATATGTATTGATGGCTGTGCAGTCATGAGTTCTGTCCTTAAAGGGGCAGTAAGTACGATTCAATAAGAAATCCCTGGCGCAATTCGATCTAAATGTTATAGTCATAAACTAAATTTATCAGTTTCCAAGTCCTCGTCAGTACAATCGATTCGCAATGCGTTTGGGACAATTAATGAAATAGTTTCATTCTTTAATGCTTCCGCGAAACGAAATTTTGTTCTTAAAAAAGTTTATAAAGTAGCCTCCATCATGCATGTGAAACACGCTGGGCTATTATTTCATTTTTATCTGGTTTACCAAATATTGTGCAGGCGCTCGAACAAATATCTGAATGGCAAGAAAGCGAGTCATCTTCAAAAGCAAAAAGTTTAATAAATTTAATTTGCAATTGTGAGTTCCTGGTGTCGCTTTTTTGCCTTTTGAGTATTTTGTCGGAAACGTTGATTTTTAGTAAAGCGTTCAAAAAATTAACATAGACAAATTCACTGCATCCAATTATATATCAAGAGTCATTAAAACATTAGAAAAAAGTAGAGAAGACGCGAATAAATTTTTTTCTGAAATAATTCAAAAGGCAAAATTGCTTTTTGATAAGTTGGATGTTTTAGAGGCAATTCCCAGACTTACCAAAAGACAGAAAAATAGGCCAAATCCCCAGTGCAACTCTCCTGAGGAGTATTACAAGATTACTATATAATATATTCCTTTAATTGAATCAGTGGTTGTCCATTTAAAATCCCGTTTTTGTGAAAAAAATATTGGCATTTGCGATATTAAATTTTAATTCCCAAAAACTTTGTCGACGTGCCTCTAGAAGATTTTAAGAAAAAAATAAATTAATTAATATCATGTAATGCATCCCTATTAACTAAAAATCATTTCTATGAGGAAATTGTAAACGCAGAAACTCTTGCTTGGTACTTGGCGTGGACTGACGAAAATAGATCTAATGCCCCCCCCCCCCCATTATAAGCAGTCAATAGCTTAATTGCTTGTGATAAGGATATTTATCCTTCTGTATATTTTTTATTACAAATTTTGGCTACTCTACCAATAAGTGTGGCTACGGCTGAAAGAACTTTTTCTTGTTTACGAAGATTAAAAACTTGGTTGCGAATGTCACAAGAGAGGCTATCAGGCTTAGCTCTGCTTCACACTCACAGATCAAACCCCCCATGCCCTAAAAAGGTTGTTGAACGCTATGCAAAAAGTGGCAACCACCGAATATTATTAAATTAGTTAGATATAATTTAGATAGATATTGTATAGATTAGATTCATAGTTTTAGTACCTAATTTTATATCTTTAGTTTAGTTTTGTTTAGTTTACATAAAATAAATTTTGCCGCTTGATTCTATTATTATCATTAATTAAAAATTTACAACGCCCCCCCCCCCAACCGTTTTCCTGGATTCGCCCTTGAGAGCCAACCTCAATTTAATCAGAGAATCCATCCATGACATAAGAAGAACTCTGGACCAGGTCAACAAACAGCTATTACGCCTACATCTTCAACTAATAAGTAACTTCATCCATCCGTTACTTTGGCAAACTGTGGACCAGCTGAGCGAGTTCAGGGCTGAGACCAATATCATCCTGACCACTAACAAACAAAAAATAAAATTCAATCGGCTCCTATCAGAACAGAAACCAACAAACATCACTGAAAAGCCAGTGTACAAAATGTGTGTGGAACATGAGCCATTTAATTATAACACATCTGTTATAATCTGGTCTATGTCAGGGGCCTTATCGTTTTTCATTTGTTTAATAGCTTTACATAGTTCTTCGCCGGTTGGACAGTCTGTATCTATTTGTATATCTTGTTTATGTTCTATTTGAGGAAGTTGTATCGTATCTGTTTTAATATTCATAATTTCTTCAAAATGCTCCTTCCAACTTAGTAGTTGTTAGTATTTGTCCATTCCTGTTTGTTTTTTCGATTGTCTTCTGCTTCCTTACTTTTCCCTGCTTTTTTATTGATTGTTTTATATAATTCCTTACCGTTACCTTTTTTTTGATGCTCTTACTGCTCCATTTATCAGTTTTTCGGTGCTTTTAATTTTCTCCTCCTTAAAGCTCTTTTTTGCTTCCTTAAGGTACGAACACAGAGAAAGCAGGTTACTCAGCGCTTACTTTCAGCGCCGAAAACCGGGGCTTATTTGTCATCTCAGGCGTACACAATAAACGCGGGTTATTTGCCATTTTCAAAGCAACTTTTGTTCGACCAAGATGTCTAGTTCATCTTCAGAGGAAGATTTTGTGTTAGTGGAAAATATATTTCTAAGGATGCAACGAACGAATCAAGGGATACATCCAGTAAATCGAGACCGAAAAGTTTATGGTGAATATCACCATTTATTCCTTTCGTTAAAACAACATGAACAACGCTTTTTTCAGTATATGAGAATGACCCTTGAAACATTCACCTACATCTTGGAAAAAATTAAAATGCGGCTAACAAAAACGTGGTGTAATTGGCACAAGCAGCCAATCCTTCCAGAAGAAAGACTTGTGGTTACCATTAGGTAAGTAAAATGCATTTATTTATTACAATTTTTATTAAACACCAAAAAACATTATACGTACAAATGAACAAAAGTAAAAAATAATGGCATATGCTTGGAACCTTAACGAAAATTTAAGTTAAAAGTCAAATTTTGTAAAAAAAAAAAAACTGGAACTTCTTAAATACTTAGCAGGTCGTTTGGAGACTCTGGTTCTGCTAATAATGTATTATTCTGAGTTGTGGTGATATAATGTAAATGTTCAAATGTCTGCGGAACTGAGGCAGAGTACAGTGACGACGAAGAATACGCACTACCAGAGTAGGGGGAAACCTGTAGAGAGGGTATAAAAGTCAAGTTTTGTCCATATGCATATTTGTCTACGATTTGCTGCACCCGTCCCCGAAATGAATGTATTCTGTTAGGTGGAATTTTACGAACGTGGGGCTGCAAACTTTAAAAAAAACTGCTGTGGTCATCTTCGTCTGCCTCGCGTGTTCGTTTATTAGACTTTTCTTGCAAATATTGTAATTTTTCTTGCTCAATCTTTATAATTTCTTCGTTCCAAAAATTAGTATCGCGTTTCCTTTTATTGCTGTCGTATTCTTATTTATTCCTTTTGAAGAGTGCTTCTTGTTTTCAACCTCAAGAATATCAGTTTTATCAGAACTTGGTACACTAATAGAGTCTGTTACGGGCCGATTCTCGCTACGAAAATTATGGGGCAGAGAAAATCGCACGTTGGCGTGCTAAGAAATTTTCGGTACGGTCAAACGCGCTTTTCTTGGACCCGCAAACAAAAAAAGGTGGTAAAGGCCAGCGGCTTGCTCAGAGGAGTAGGGGGAGGTTCGCTGAAATTGCTTATAGAGAAAATGCTTAAAGTTGTGTACAGGGTGAGTCAAAATAAGTGGGCGCCACCTTTCAAGTCCAGCTGATTAGGGAGGCCCTCGTGAAAGGTCGACAGCCAGCAGCTACGGGAATCGAACTCACCTTTCTTTTGTGCTTTTTCCTAAATCTTAAAGCTTGCAAAATCCTTACACAAGTACTTTAAAACACAGTAATAAAAGACATGCGGAATTTTAACACACATATAATGAACTGTCAAAAATGGCACAGAACATATAAAAATATATAGCAATGAGAGGCAACTTTATAACGTAGAACACAAACAGTAATAATTTCGAACGTTCGCATACAACTCTACGCCGCTGGTCACGCTACATTTAATGATTTCAATAACTGCGTTTCCCGGAGGCGTAGGGTTCACAGAAATAGTTTAACATTAATATCTTTTTCTTCTGCTGAATACAGTTGACAAAAAGGACCGTGTCTGAGGGTCGATACAAAACGAGGTCCATAAGTTTGAATTTTGCAAGATTCTTGAAACGTTTTTGGCTTCTCAACACAAAACGGGAAGTTTTTCTTTACCTTGTATTGAAGACGGCTAGTGCCAGGATCAAGGTGTAGAACCCCGGTGGAAGACAGGGAATGGGGTCGGCAACGTCCTTAGGGGCAGTGATGTAGCTGCTACGCCCCTGGAGAGCGCCAAGCTGATTTCAACTGCGTCAGCTAGCGTGGAGACAGAAACGAGGCTTTTTCGGACGGGAACGAACCAAACTTCAGCAAAACACTTGCACGATTTTCCTTTCTTTTCACTTCACGTAGATCCGAACTGAATTCGACAGGAGCAATTAACTCAAATTGTCCAACAACAAGGCGAACCCTCTGTTATTTTTTTTTATCCGACTTTAAGTCGATTTGATTATGCTCCACAGCACACGGTATTACGATACTTAACAGGGGCGCCGCAAAGGAAAAGAAAACTATCTTCCAAGTCGCCTCCGTCAATTTCAAAGGTCTGACTTCCACTCAAAAAAACTGAAAAGCCGGCACTGCAACACATTACGTAAATACAGTTGCCGATGGATGGAGATTTCGGACAAATGGAGCCCACAAAAGTCTAAACTGGACTAACCCAAAAAGGCAACGGGACCTGCATTTCTCCCCTCAAAATTGCGCCACGTTAAGAAATGTTACGCAAGAAGTTCTAGAAGGTTCTGGAATAACGAACACGAGAATTCTAGGAACAGTCAGAGGTCAAACACGGAAAAACAAGAGTCTGCAGTTTTTACACAAAGGAGACTGTTAACATCTCAAGCTGCGGAAGACAAAACAAAATACCGAAAATAGTAACCCAAAATAAGAATTCAATTAAAATAGCGATATTCATTCCTACGAAGCGGCAAACAAATTACGGAATTAATAAAGTGTAGCGGCAAATTTTGAAATCACATAACAAGTCGTCATTTTGCAATGTATCTACATCTAAATCTGTATCGTTATTGGAAACCTCAATATCTGTTTCATTAGCCTGGCTTTCTTCCACCTCTGTAGATTCTGCTGTTGTCGTACAATTTCCACCAACAACTCTGACTGTCACTATATCTTTTAAAAATAGAAGGGATTGAAAATATGGCCATTTTACCGTGTAATTGGGTGCCGGATCCCCCGATCGGGTTTTTGGTATTTTTCCAAATTCTACCGAAAATTGGTCACGCAAATACTTCCATTTTTTTCTTAAAATAGTCTGAAAAAAACAATATTTGTACTTTTTAGTCAATAATTACTAGGTATTTTAAATAAGAAAATAGTAATAATGTCATGATTTGTTACAGGTATTTGGCCACAGGCTGCTCATTCAAGACGCTTGCATTTTCTTTGCGAATGGGAGCCTCAACCGTAGGAAAGATTATATCTGAACTGTAGTGGCATTATGGGAAGAATTACAACCCGAACATATGCCTATTCCAACAACGGACACTTTTAAAAGAATAGCTGAAGATTTTTACAACACCTGGAATTTTCCGCCCGTAATCGGGGCCATTGATGGAAAACATGTCCACATTATTTCTCCAAAAAAATCTGGGTCAATGTTTTTTAATTATAAAAAATATTATTCCGTCGTACTGCAAGGGATAGTTGACGCCAATTACAAACTAATTGGCATAGACGTAGGTGGATACGGAAAGCAGAGTGACGGCGGGACCTTCCAATCATCAGATTTTTACAAACTACTTACCACAAAGCAAATAAAAATTCCAGAGGCTTCTTACCTACCTGGAACAAATATTAAGGCCCCGTATGTTTTCATAGGGGACGAAGCGTACCCACTTTTAGATTTCCTACTGAAACCGTATGGAGGAGCAAATTTACCCATCGAAGAAGAATGCTTTAACAGCAGACTCTCCAGGGCTCGAAAAACCATTGAATGTACTTTTGGGATCCTGTATTCAAAGTGGCGTATCTTGTCCAAAGCCATTGAAACTGATACACTTGTTGCAGACAATATTATTAAATGTGTTTGTGTTTTACAAAACACAATTTTTGATAGGGAAGGTTTAGAGAGACACCTAACTGATATAGAAATTGTGACAAGAAAACAAAACAATCAGGCTACTAGAAGACCGTCAAATTCAGCAAAAACCATTAGGGATATATTTAAAAATTTTTTCGTAATAATCCTTTAAATTATCGAAATTAACAACTACTTAATTAAATTAAGGTAATTGTACAAATAAAACTGATTTTGATTTGTATACCTAGATCATCTGATTATTATACAAAGATTCCATATCAGCAATCTTATTATTTGTAATTAATAAAAAATATATTATAAAAAATAAACTCACCTTCGGTTCCCATTTCGTCAGAAATTTCCTTCCATAAATTTTGAATAATATTTCTGTTGCTGTGGGATTTAAGTCGCTTGTCCCACAACGCGTTTCTTTTGAAAACTGCGGCAATTAATAATTCAATATCCATAATTACAGATAGTTTCTCATTTGCAAGAGCACGTGCGATGCCGACAACAAGCGACCAAGAAGTAAAAATTCATTCCGGTAAATACTCGGTGCCGATCGGCGTTTGCAACAAGTTCCAACCTGCTTTGTCTATGTGCGGGAACATTTAAAAGCACCCTTAATTATTAGCGCTTATAGGCGCCGACTGCCACTAAGCAGGCAACCTGCTTTTTTTGTGTGCGTATCCTTACTTGCTGTTCTATATTGATACTGTTGCAAACTTTGTATAAATTCGAATTAAAAAAAAATCAACAGTAGTTTGAAGGAGGGCCACTTTGACCAGAAAATTTGTTTACATCATTTTATCCCCCTAACTCCTGTAACTAAAACATAAAACAGATGCAGCAGGCATGACACCTCATCCTCAAAAGCATAAATAAGTGATCAATTAGGTACCAATTTTTAACTATTAGTCTGCCAAAGTGTCACAGAAATACTCTTATTCAACAGCAGGGTTATAAAGGCGATCAATAAGTTCAAAGAAACTGATTTAGAAATTACTTTGGCGTTTCAATACTGTACTAAATATTTAATATACAGGGAATTTTTCTTTTTAGTATACATTGCCTATGTATACTGTTACGTTTGGGACCGTAACTGATAAGGAGCTCTTGTCCTTATCGCCGGGATCGCCAGAGAAACAACTACCCTTATATAAAATGATTGATTTTATTCATTTACTACAGCTACAAAACAATTATACCTAGTTCTAAAATATTAAGTTAAAACTACTTACAAGAATATCAACATGTACAGAGCCACTGTTGGGGTGGAATATTATCTTTCTTAAATCGCAACTGGCAACTGTCCCCTATGCCTTCGCTGTCACACTCCACTACTACTGTCCCCCTCAACTCTCAAGTTGCCTTTTTATAAATTCCTTTTTGCACCCATAAGCTCTGACCTGAATATTGCTTAATTTCCCATATCAAGCGCATTACTTATTTCACATTAGCTAATTTAATATTCCAATGTGCTTTAATTCTGCTGAGTTAAAATAACCTCATTGCTTGCAACATAATGTGTATGCAATTGATATCACATCACAACAGTTATGAAGCAATTATAATTTAATTTATAATTTTGGAAATTGGGTTCTTAACAATACTTTTAAAAGAAACGCGTCAATTTCGCCTATTGTGTAGGCAACCAACTATACCGACAACTAAAAATCAGAAACAAACGTCACTATAGTTGTGAATCATTTGAGTATGAAGGTTATGTTGATGCAGTGTTTATATTAAATAAGTATCCTGTATATAGGACACAGATGATGACTTTTTTGTTAAATGCAAAAACTGACAGGGTGATGTTTCCGTTAGGTCCGTGCACATTATATTTCTTTTGTACAAAATACATACATCAGCGGCAGAATGGTGTAATGGTCAGCATAGCTGCCTTCCAAGCAGTTGATCCGAGTTCAATTCCCGGCGATCGAAAAATTTTTTTAATTATTATTATTCAACGTAGCATAAAATATTTCATTTCATTTCTTCGGTTAAAACGTGATTACTTTCAGTTTTTATTTTATGGGAATTTATAACGCATCCCTATGATTTAAATTTTCTAACAATTGTTTGACACTAAATAAAGATTAATTTTATTTATCTACTTTGATTTAATAATAGGTCCATTATGATACCGAAAACAGTTTAATAATGGAGGCTATTATTAAACTGTTTTTGGTAATAAAATCCTCTATTATTAAACTGTTTTTGGTAACTATTTGATTTTTAAGATTGGTGACATTTGCTTTCACTTTGGTCATAAAACGACAAATGTCAGATGTCGAATATACATAACCACAAACTCTATCAGAAATTTTGAATTTCTACATAACAAGTATCTCAAAGTAGATAAAATAGTATATTATACTCGTTTCATAACGGGCATTGTAGCACTTGTTCCATTGGAGCACTCCTCGCTACGCTCGTCGTGCCCCAAACCCACGCGTGCTTAAAAAGCCCGTTATGAAACTCGTATAATAATATACTATTATCTACTTTGATTTAATAATAAGTCCATTATGATACCGAAAACAGTTTAATAATGGAGGCTATTATTAAACTGTTTTTGATAACTTTTTGGTTTTTAAGATTGGTGACATTTGCTTTCACTTTGGTCATAAAACGACAAACGTCAGATGTTGAATACATAACCACAAACACTGAACTGTATTTATTAAATTTACTACAATCAAATATAATTTAAACTTAACTTTTAACGAATTAATTAAACAATTTTTCAAGTTATTTAAATTCTTCAAATTTAAACTAATTCAAATGTCAGAACAACGAAATTGATACTTTGTCCGTTAGATGGCGACTGTCAAATGTCACTTGACAATTCGCCAACGTTATGCCCAAAAATCCCTAGATTGTGTAATGCGACATTTTAATATCAGAAATTTTGAATTTCTGCATAGTCAGTAACTCAAAGTAGATAAAATAGTATATTATACTCGTTTCATAACGGGCATTGTAGCACTGCTCGCTACGCTCGTCGTGCCCCAAACCCACACGTGCTACAATAGGCCCTCTTATGAAACTCTTATAATAATATACTATTTTAGCATTGAATTAATTTGATTGCTGTGGTCACAGCATGCTCGAGTTGTCTGTATAGTTGGTTGCCTACACAATAGGCGAATTTGACGCGTTTCTTTTAAAAGTATACATAGGCTATGTATACTAAAAAAAAAATTCCCTGTATATTTCTCCTTTTTAGGAAACCGTATTCTGGACTTCCCTGTAACACAAAAATATGCCCTTATGCAGGGTCTAGTTGCGTAGACAGATGACTAGATCCAAATTAATAAACCTGTCAAAAAATTTAACTAAAGGAAGGTAAGAAGAAATTAACAACATGTCTAAATTGCATTTAATAGCATCTGTGTATAAGCTAGTACAGGTAATGTTTACAATGTTGTATGAAGTGCGTTTTTTCTATATACTACTCTACCTTTGTGATTATTAAAATGAGTTAAGTAAAAAAATTACCCGGCTCAGTGACAACTAAACCATGATCTGTATACGTTTCTACCTAACCTCCTTACATAATAATTTTATAATCTATATATATAATACTTAATATGTAATAAATAACTTATAACTTTAATGATCACAACGTCATAAATAGCAATAATTAATCTAAGGACTTGCAACGTGTTTTGTATACTGTAATTGCTACCAAATGCGATTTTCAGTTTGCGGTGCACGCATTACACCAACACCACCACCTAATCGCCTGTAATTCATAGCACCGCATAATCTCCATTGGTTTTGTTCTGTGTCATACACTTCTATGGTCTTCAAATACGCTGTACCATCAAATCCTCCCACCGCATATAACTGTCCGTTTACCACAGCCAAACCAACCTGCAAACACGTTTAATAGATGTCTGTTAACTTTCTTCCAAGTATTAAACTTACACCACTTCGTCTAGAAGTCATGGCAACAATTGGACTCCAAGTATTCGTATGTGGGTTATATCGCTCCGCACTTGACAACTCCATACAATCATCTCTGCCACCGACAGCATAAATGAGATTATTAAATACTGCACAACCCAAATGTTTCCTTCTCGTGGACATTGGACTAACAGGCGACCACTTATTGTGACGTGGGTCGTACCTTTCCACTGTATTTAATGGAGACTGTCCATCAGAACCTCCTATAGCATACAGGTAACCACCCAATACTGCTACAGCCACACCTAACCGTCTTGTCGTCATTGGTGCGACTTTGCTCCATTTGTTTTCTTTAGGATCATATCTGAAGCACAGTTTAAAATTAATATGACAAATTATTAAATACCATTGATTTGATTTGAAATTCCAATAAAAATATACGAGTTTTAACCCACTTTAACAAAAAGCGGAATTGCTTGCTACAGATTTCAACACATACCTTTCAACATGATTCAAACATTGAACTCCGTCTTGTCCTCCAACAGCATACAACATGTTATCAAGAACAGCTACACCCACGCTTGTACGACAGGAAGTTGTTGGAGCAACATCACAGGACCACTGATCAGTTTGAGGATCATACCTAGAAATGGATGTTGCCAAAAGTAAGAATATTCAGTTATTGGGTTTACTGTAAATATTAAATAATTTACATGAGGTGCATGTACCCAAATTACTCTCTTTAATACCATTGTAGGAATAAAAAATGTTAAAAACTCTTATAAGTGGCAGTTAATTATACCTTTCAATACTGTTAAGGTAACTTTGTCCATCATGTCCACCTACAGCATATAATAGATCATTAAGCACAGCCACACCTACACCACACCGTCTTTTGCTCATGGGAGCCACCATTTTCCATTCCATTGTTTGAGGGTCAAATTTTTCCACGGAAGCAATTGCATCTCCACTACACCATCCTCCAACCGCGAATAACACCTCACCTATAATCATAATTTTGTCATGTAATACAACTGTAGGAATATACTTAATAATAACAATGTTTATTGTTATAAAGGAATTATAATGTATATGTATACCATGCCCGAACTGTTAATATGGTTCAATTAGTGCAACACTCTGTGGAAACTAGTAAGTACTTTAGTTTAAGGCTTGTATGACACGGCACAGAATTTTATACAAAATTTTATCTGTGAGCATGCGCAAATAGGTGCAAATTACGGTGACATCTGCGAGAAAACTGTCAAATTAATCCTGTCACTGTCGATAATGTAGAATTCTATGAAGGATTAATGATATTAGGTTAATGCATAAGTTCGTAGCACTTTTATTTACTTATTTTACACGAACGCACGATAAAGCAAACAAGCTGCAGTTATAAAGAGCGTGAGCGAGATAAAAGAAAGTGCGTGGATTGTCGCCAGGCGAGGTAAACACGTGGTAAACATATTCTTCTCTGCCCTCTACGATTGTTAATAAACACTAAAAATTGTTTGTTTGCGTATCGACGCGACGCCGACTTTCTACAAAATTCTCTACAACATGAATCTACAGAATTTTGTACAATTTTTGTAAAAACACTTTTAACATAATTATGTTTAAAATTTTGTACAAAATTCTGTGCCGTGTCATACAAGCCTAAGGAAAAGATCATCACCAAGCAGGTCAAATGCATTTGATAAATCATATTGTCTCCAAATTATTTACCATTTAAGTCTTTAGCACTGTGTTTCCAAAAATGTCGTAATTTTAAACAGTTGTAAAGTATACATTATAGAAATATTACATTGTGTAGAATACAGCTTCTTGATAATAGTATATTCTTCAACGAGTGTAGAATGACATCTATTATTCACGAGGATGAAAATTTTGTCACGAGCCGAAGGCGAGTGACAGAATTATCCGAGTGAATAATAGCTATTCTACACGAGTAGGAGACTATACTTTCTCTACGACTATTTCATAGGAAGTTACTATTTTTGGTCTGAATCAGTATTATAAAAATTTTGCTTTAGATGAACGTATATCGGTTCACTAGCCACAACGATTTTATGCCGTGTGTACTGTTTCTGCGATTTCCTCGGCAGTAAATTACACGTCGTTTTCGCGGTTTCCGTTATTTCTGGTGGCAAACATATCTCGGCGTTTTCGCTGTCTGAATTATTCATACCTAGTTCTTACTGTTTTTACGAATACGAAAATGTAAAACTGTTTTTGACAGTTACTTCAAAAACTAGTGGGAGATCCAAGCGCTAACATGCCACGCCCATTGGATTCTGATTCATTATCCCACCGTTTTTTACAGAATCCAACGGCAATGGGGAATATCTATCATTCTTCAACTAAAAACGTATATGTAACGAATACATTATATTATAGTCGTAGAGAAAATTCTTTTTTTAGATTCTAATAATCAACCGATAATGTCTAGTATATTTATCATCTCTAAATATGCATTTGTAATTATTTAGTTTTATTCGTTTCTGAAAGTGTATTCTTTGCTAATGTATTTTGGATTTCATTTAATAAATCGCATATCCATTATTTACAACTAAATGATTCTCTTCCCCTTAACAATAATCGGTACAGTTAACTGAGTACAATTACTTTATAGATTATAATTTGGAAATTACAAGGTTTTAAATCCAGCTAGGTATTTTACAAACGTAGCTTACAATTAGATATTTTTCTATGGAAATATAAATTGTTTAATATTTTTTATAATTGAAACATTTGCAAAATACAACAGAATTAGTATACAAGAAAAAATCTGCAATTAAAAATAAATTCATTAAAAGGCAGTGAAATTATTTGGAATGTATAAAATAAGGGGTGCGTGCCGCAAAAAATGTCGAGGCGTAAAGATATAGTAAGCAGATACGCTTACATTTATCACATAGAGTATGCAAAAATAATGCCATGTAAAAACGTGGAAGCATATAAGCAACGCTGGGTGAAAGTGCAGCTAGTCAAAGTATAACCAGATTAAAATGTCGACAGTAAAATTAACGCCGGGATATAATATCGTCCGAAAAAATAAAGCCGGATAAAACTGTCTCCAGCAAAAGTAATGCCGGCCTATAATTTCGACAGCAAAAGTAACGCCGGGTAAAAATGTAGCCAGTAAAATTAACAAAGGGTAAAAATGTGGAAACACATAAGTAACGCCGGGTGAAAGTGCCGCCAATCAAAGTATCGCTAGGTTAAACTGTCGCCAGTAAAATTAACGCCCGGTGTTAATATTGTCCGCAAAAATAACGTCGGGTAAAACTATCGCCAGCAAAAATAATACAGAGTAAAACTGCTATCAGCAGAAATAACGCCGGCTTACAATATTGCCAGCAAAAGTAACGCCGGATAAAACCGTCTCCAGCAAAAGTAATACCGACTTATAATTTCCTTAGCAAAAGTAACGCCGAGTAAAAATGTACTGCGATTTTCAGATTTTTAAAACCGCGTTAGCTCGAAAAATAGTGGTCTGATGGAAAAATGGCAGAGGAATTTTTTGTTTAGTTTTTGTCGCATAACACCATCCCACAGTCCGTGGGCGAGAATTTCGAGACACCCTGTATATTGTTTGAGGCTTTCGCGGTTTCTCGAACTCTCAACACTATGATTAATTTTCGGCTTGGACCGCGTCGTCGATTGGAGGTCACACTCAACACCTAAACAAACTAACGTTACGCAAGACATTGCAGCTTGTATTTTAAGAGTCCTCGTAATAGTAAAAAACAAGCGCCAAAAGAGTTAGAAAAAATCCTTCCATGTTTGTCAAGCAATTGAAATGCCCAATATTATAAGTGCAAAAAACTTTAATAAATTTACAGGATGATCATAATTCTCGAAGATCTTTTTTCCATAGCCAACCCTTATTGTAAATTTTTGCTAATCATGCTGTATAACAATAAATGTTAGGTACAAGATACAGGGCACAATTCTTTTATTATACAAAATACTAAAAATGCTATTAAAAATAATTATAGGGGATTTAATTTTGCGTAATATAAAACAAATACAGGGTGTTTGGTTGAGCAGGGGCAAACCAAACTTGTGATTTTTTTGTTATTTGGTTCATCCTCTACATTATTGCAGTTTTCAATTTGTCATCAATAGAAGATTTAAATGGTACAAGGCCATGGCGCCCTAATATTATTGTTTCTGTGTTATTCCACTAATGAACCTGTGTCAGTCTTAATTATTAAATATGTAACTAATTTTCTGTGGCATTTAATATTGCTCCACTGCTTCAAGTTAATCGAATTTTAATTAATGAAATAATCTACAAGTTGTTCTATTCCGAATTTGAAACTATGCAATTTGCTACTGTAATAATATGATAAACCACACATCAATAAAATTTGTCACTCAATTAGAATTAAATTTGTTAGTTACCTGAGGGCATAGCAGCAAATTTGGTCAATATTTTATACAGAAAATTATTCAATGGGCCAGTCTTACAATTCTTAAAAGTTATAATAAATACTAACGGGTTGGCTATTTAAAATAGTTAAAAAACTGAAAAATGTAGAATACAGTACGAGTATATAATGGCTACCTTTATCAAATTAAATTTAAATTCAGTTAATTAGCAGAATTGTATTATATTCACTGCAAAAATCAATAGTATAAAAATTGTATAAAGGGTGTCAATTTGAAAACGTACAATGTGTTATACCTTTGGAAGTAAAATAGGTATTAAACTTTTCTAGAAAACATTGAGCGCGAATCACCATGACTTATTAGCTAACCTGCCCCATTTAAGCCCTTAGGCTCTAGCTACCCCAACAAAAAATTTCAAATGGAAACACCCACTTTGTGATACCGCATTGAAAAACTCTTACAAAATGCTTTTCTTCTTCTTCTAATTATAGGCCAATGGCCTGTTAATTACCTACAATGGAGTAGGTTCTATGAGCCCTCTTTGCACATATGCCGGGCAGGGGCCTGATCACTTCGCCGAATGATCAGATCGCCGACTCCATATTTCGTTGTTCACGACGCCGATCGTGTTCATATCGCAGACTGCCTTGCAGTGATCACTATGCCGACTATGTTCACATCACAGACTAGTATGCAGTGATCATTACGCCGACAGTGTTCACAACGCAGACTGTATCGCCATGATCACTATGCCGACTATGATCACAACGCAGACTCACGTTAGTTAAACAATGCAGAGCTGCTACATAGAAGATATTATAACGGTGATCACATCGCCGACTGTGTTCACATCGCCGACCCATTTTACAAATTTCAACGGCCATGAATGTACGAGGCAATTCGCCTAGACTTTAACATACTTACAATACTTGGAGTATTTTAACATTAGCATTCCATTTTCAAAATATTAGAATTGATAGCAGTTACAAAGTTTTCAGTTTCTTAAAAAAATACTTAAAATTATTTTGTGGGGGCATATTTGATTTAATCCACAAAGAAATCAAAAACTTAGTAAATCACTTCGCCATAAAATTTCCACACTTTACAATGCCATACTTTCAGTATACCTAACTAGAAAATTTCATGTAGATTTTAAATTTCGAGTTTTTTATGGCAATACATGTGTGGGGCATCAACGAACTCAAAAAAGTGTTTTTTAAAAGATATCTGTTGGTGGGTGGGTGTGTATGTATGAGCGGCTCCCTTCTGTGTAATGCGAAAAATTCATCGACAAAATAAGCTTTTAAGAACAATCCGAAAACATTTTATTGGTATTCGAGATTTTCTAAATACCGAATAAGTTGTTTACACTTATGATTTTCATATAACGAAACGAGACAACAGAAGTGCTATTAATTTGACCGCTCATTTTTTTTTAAATCATAGAAGTTTTCTTTTTATTTTATTTTTTTATTACGGAGTTTTTTTTTCACTTTCTTTGCTTATTTAGAATATATAAACTTAAAACGGGTTAGTGTATTTATTTTATTATTTTCAATTGAAATAATAAACACTTTTGAATTCTATAAACCGAAACTTACCAAAGTCGAATACCTACGGAAAAATACCTAGAAAAGTACCTGTTTTTGTTTTACTTTATTAGCAGATATCGGATTATATGCATTTTGCATGTTTCTTGTAGGCATGTAGATGAATATTATTTGTATGTAAACTTACGTTTCTCGTTTCATAGATCACAAATAAAAAAGTGCATATTTTTTCATATTTCCACACGTTAGACAGTTTTTCACCAAAAATTAAAAAATAAATTGCAATTTAAATTAAAAAAAATTAATTCATCTTGTAAAAACAATGGTAGGTACTTTATTTTGTTTGTGATACATTTTTATTTATTAGGTTTAAAAGAAATTGCGTAATAATGTTTTATTATTTGTGTGAATATTGTTTATTACATTAAAAATATTTTTTAAAATTTCACTGTATATTTGAAAATTAGAGAAATATTACGTGAGTTCATAAGTTATTGTCAATGTTGGGAAGTTCATTTTTTTAAAGAACTTTTTAAAAGTTCAGTTCATTGACTGGAAAAAGAACTTTTGAAAGTTCAAGTTCATAGTTCCTTTTTTTAAAAGTTCAAGTTCACAGGAAAAAAGATTTAAGTTCTTTTGATTTATTTTAAATTCGATCAAATGGTCAAATCAATGGTCAAATAGGTACTAAAACGAAATGCGAAAATAACGAATATCGTAATTATTGAATTCCATATTTACAAATTAATAACAGAAAGGAGGGTTACAAAAATACATTAACGCAAATAACAAATAACCATTAAAATAATCTTGGGTAGGTACTATTTAGTATTTTTCGTTTCCAAGTGTGGGAAGTAGGTAAATTATTCAAATTTACGGGTAACTTAAAAGAATTTTGCTGGGTATTGTAGCCCATTCGCCGATCACTGATGACGTCATTTCTCTCTCCAAACATTTTTTTTTGATACTTTATATGAGCACAAAATATCTATGCAAGTATTTAATAAATGAACTTTTAAGTGAACTATTTAGCTCAAAAGTTCTCGAAAATAATGAACTTTTATAGCAAGGAAGTTCTTGTTCACGAAAAAGAGTAAGTTTTCTAAAAAGTTGTCAAAATGTGAATAAGCTCCCATGAATTTGAACTTTCTAAAAGTTCTTTCCCCAACACTGGTTACTGTTGAAAATATAAAAGGCAGACAGTTTCTAATAAAATAATAAACTGAAACCAGAAACTTTCTTACTTTAAGTTGCTTCTTAGATTACAGTAAGATTATTTTTATTAGTTCGAGTTCGAAATCCAACATTTTCTTACGAATTCCAGGTATTGACATTAAAGTTGTTGTGAAATATGCCTACTTTTGAATTTTGATTAATGCTTACCCTGAACATTTTATCAACTGTCTCACAACCGTTTCTCAGAATCAAAAACCCGGGAGATGTGTGCCCTATTTAAAAAAAATGATGTTACGACTTCTGAAAAAGGTGGAAAACGGTTTTTCCTCTATAGCTCAAATCGGAAAAAAAGTTACCAAATTTCTAATTTTTCGTTAATGTTCATTACACTTAATATTTAAGACATGTTTCTAATTTTTTATAAATAAAAATGGTATAAAGGCATTTCTTATTGTTTGATTTAAATTGAAATATAGCCTGCAAGCTCTTCACTTTTTTAATTGGAAATAATCACCGTGGGCAGTGCGTACAAAATATTTTTCCTATTAGAAATAAACTACTAAACTTTATAGGTATGTATTATTAATTTCTTTCCCCTGCCTTTTTTATCCTTCGAATTCTAAGAGAAATATATGAAATGGTAAGAATTTTTTCCCTTTACTGCAGTTTTCACGAATTTAATAAATTCGCGTACATAGTGGCATTTTATCCATTTAGGGCTAATTTGATTTCCAATGTTTATGAGGCGTTAAAGTCAAAAAATCACAGAAGCCGCCATTGTAGACCTAATGCTTTCTCCGAAAAACGTTGGATTTACCATAAGGTCTTTTTTTACAAATTTCTTAAATTCAGTAATACCAATAAAATGTTTTCGGATTGTTCTTAAAAGCTTATTTTGTCGATGAATTTTTCGCATTACACAGAAGAGAGCCGCTCTTACATACACACCCACCCGCTAACAGATATCTTTTAAAAAACACTTTTTTGAGTTCGTTGATGCCCCACACATGTATTGCCATAAAAAACTCGAAATTTAAAATCTACATGAAATTTTCTAGTTAGGTATACTGAAAGTATGGCATTGTAAAGTGTGGAAATTTTATGGCGAAGTGGTTTACTAAGTTTTTGATTTCTTTGTGGATTAAATCAAATATTCCCCCACAAAATAATTTTAAGTATTTTTTTAAGAAACTGAAAACTTTGTTACTGCTATCAATTCTAATATTTTGAAAATGGAATGCTAATGTTAAAATACTCCAAGTATTGAAAGTATATTAAAGTCTAGGCGAATTGCCTCGTACCTTCATGGCCGTTGAAATTTGTAAAATGGGTCGGCGATATGAACACAGTTGGCGATGTGATCACCGTTATAATATTTTCTATGTAGCACCTCTGCATTGTTTAACCAACGTGAGTCTGCTTTGTGATCATAGTCGGCATAGTGATCATGGCGATACAGTCTGCGTTGTGAACAGGGTCGGCGTTCTGATCACGGTTGGTAGTCGGCGTTCTGATTATGATCAGCATCGAGTTTATTATCACGGTCTGCGTTGTGAACACTGTCAGCGTAATGATCACTGCATACTAGTCTGCGATGTGAACATAGTCGGCGTAGTGATCACTGCAAGGCAGTCTGCGATATGAACACGATCGGCGTCGTGAACAACGAAATATCGAGTCGGCGATCTGATCATTCGGCGAAGTGACATAGACCCCCAGGCAAGAACCTAGCCTAACCCATCGAACACAGAAGAGAAGTTGCTATTCAACAGTGGCTAACATTTTTTTTACTGCTCATTTCAGAAAAATTAAGAAAGGTTCTAAACCAATTATTGTAATTCAAATTTCCAAATATTAGTTTAAATGTTCAAAATGAGTTCCATTATTCTCTAGGCTATAGTAAAATTTACTACTAAATTCTCTCTGAACATTTTGGAAGATTTGTGTTGCCGGATAGCTCAGAACTCGTGAACTATTCCTTGTTGCAGTTGTTCGATGGACTGAAGCCGAATTTTGTACAACAGATTTTCAGTGACCCCACAGAAAAAAGTCTAATGGGGTCCAAATTTGGAGATCTTCTGTTTTTCTGATCCCTGACGGGAAAAAACCTGTTTGCTACTATTAAAGAGTATTTTGGAACAACTTTTCAATGCGGTATCTCAAGGTGGCTATTACCATTTGAAATTTTTATGTTGGGATACCTAAAGCCCAAGGGGTTGGATGGAGAAGGTTACCTTATGGAGTCATGATGATTCCCCTTCTATGTTATAGAAACGTTTACTAGAATAATTTAACACCTATTTTATTTCCAGAGATATATAACACATGTACGTTTTCAAAATGATGAGTTGTATGAGGCTGAGTCTCCTTTCCCAAGAGTTATTTAATATTATTTCTATGTATTAATTAAAATAAAGGTACTGGTCAAGAATATGGGTCCCAAACCATGTTCTAATTTATGTTCTAATTAGATAATGTAAACATTTGCTAACCTAACCTAACCTAACTTAACCTAACCTGGTACTGGTCAAGGTTAGGTTAGGTTACGTTAGCAAATGTTTACATTATCTAATTAGAACATAAATTAATTTCACTGAAGTGAGAAAAAGTTCTTAACATAATAATTATTGGTTTGACTTCAATAGGGCCAGTAGGATAAATTAAAAAAAACAAGAAATTAGGAATTTTTAAAGTCCTTACCCCTTCGTGTCGGCTTCCTAGGCCTAGTCCTTGGACCTTGCATTAGAGGGCGCTCCTGAGGTAGCAAGAGATAATTCTTTGCCTCGTCCACCAGGTCCCGACAAGACTCGTCGGAGCGCACCAATAAATCCGACCCAACAGTGCCAACCAGGAATTTCGGACTCAACAAGGGCAACCGAACATGCTGCAACACTTGCGGTAAATGCTGGCGCCTCTCTGAAACATTATATTTGACCCAAGACATGACCGCATTGAACACTTGTTCTTCACTCCGGACATTCAATTCATCACTTGAAATAATATCAACTAACTGGCTGACAGGTAGGAGTAAAAATTCTTCGCTTTCCATAACTTCTTGAAAGTTGTGTTGCGTGAATTTGTCGGCAATTCGCAGCAGTTCCCTGCAGGAGTGTGTGTCTGCGAAGGCTCGGATGCCTAGGCAGTTGGAAGGGTCTAGTTGCCTTTTTAGAAATTCACAACAGATGTCCTGTATTTCTGTTAATTGCAATAAACATGCTGCAGGTAAAAGTGTTTGCACATTTGATTCTTCGACTACTATATGAGAGGTATAACAAAAATCTATCAACAAATCCATTGCTACTTCATCAATATCACGAATGGTGACCTCAGTCTGTCGCGACTCTGCAAGTTCCCCTGTGAACATTGCCCTAAAATAAGGACTACAAGCGCTGAGAATGACTCGATGCGCAAATATTTTCCTATTTCCTACATTTAGCACTACATCACATAGTTCTCGATGTCTCCTTAACAAGTTCAGTTCCGTTAGAGTGTTTTTTGGGTGTTTGTCGGACGTGTGGGATAGTCTAGCTGGAGATGGTGGTCGGTCGCCGACAGACATCTCCCCCATCCTGCAAGTGGCCCGAATGTGGGAGGCCAGTTGGAGGCGCAAGGGCGGGGACGCCCAACCCCACACTGAGTCTATCTATAATAACAAAACCACATTAGGACCCGCAGGTGCTGTATTAAATTATTCTTCCACATCACATTAGCTACGATTTCTATCAGCTTTGCGAATTAACATCAATCATGTGATCTTACCTTTACGTCTTTTATTAGCGCAATCCAGAAAAGAATGGTCAACAACGAGATAAAAGCACCACAAACTACAAATTAATGCCAAATAATTGCATGCAAATGTACTTTTATTGACATCTGCTAAGTGGCAACAAACACGGTTGTCAAATGACGGACAACTGTCAAGGAGACAGTTAATTGACATTTTTGTAAACATTAAGGTTTGTACGAGCACTAACAGTTTACACTCTGTTCGTAAGAGGGCGCATGTCGCAGTACCTATTTTGGGCTAACCAGGGCTGTAGCTAGACTCAAACTGTAGAGGAGGCCCTCGGTAATTTAAAAAGAAGGATTACATTTTATAAGTGTTCTATTTATTATTCTTCTTTTCTATTTTAGGAATTAAATTAATTAGCCTATTCCGGTGCTCACATTTGCCTCGTGTATATTCTTTGCCTGTCGGTCTGTATGTTATTCCTTAATATAAATGTAAAGGTCATAACTTTGAAATAAATGTATCGTAATATATGTGTGGTGGTAGCTCAGTTAGTAGAGCGCTCGCTTTCTGAATAAAACGTCGATTCTAGCTTGGGTTCGAAACCTAAGCAGAACTATGCAGATTTATAAAAATCGTGTCTGCAACCCACCACACACAATTTCCCAATTCGGCTTGCAACCGTGGGATCTTAATGCTAAAAACCTTCTCTGGAATTTCTGTCGTTCGGATTCGACGTTAAACTGTAGGTCCCCCGTGTTTCTACCTTAG
>JABXWE010020755.1:0-44550 GCA_014611495.1 Limonius californicus | reverse complement strand
GATTTAATTATCAGTAAACAAATTTGTATCTAATGGTTTCTACAATGGTAGCTTCTTATTATGTTTGCCGGATTGCTGTGTGCTTTTTGTTTGCCTAACTTTGACGTTATTAATTATTAGTAAACCAATTTTAGTTAACGGTTTCTACATTGGTAGTTTTTTTTATTGTTTTTTTCTGACTGCTGGCTGGTTTTATTTTGCCTTACCTTCCCGGATTGAATTATCAGTAAACTAATTTGTATCTAATGGTTTCTATAGTGGTAGCTTTTCATTGTTTTTAGCTGCCTGCTGTGTGGTTTTTGTTGGTCTAACTTTAACGTCTTTAATTATCAGTAAACCAATAGTAGCTAACGGTTTCTACAATGGTAGCTTTTATTGTTTTTTCCTGACTGCTAGCTGGTTTTATTTTGCCTAACCTTTCCGGATATAATTATCAGTAAACAAATTTGTATCTAATGGTTTCTACAATGAAAGCTATTTATTATGTCTGCCTGATTGCTGTGTGCTTTTTGTTTGCCTAACTTTGACGTTTTTAATTATCAGGAAACCAATTTGACTAAGGGTTTCTACATTGGTAGTTTTTTTATTATTTTTTCCTGACTGCTGGCTGGTTTTATTTTGCCTAACCTTCCCGGATTTAATTATCAGTAAACAAATTTGTATCTAATGGTTTCTACAATGGTAGCTTCTTATTATGTTTGCCGGATTGCTGTGTGCTTTTTGTTTGCCTAACTTTGACGTTATTAATTATTAGTAAACCAATTTTAGTTAACGGTTGCTACATTGGTAGTTTTTTTTATTGTTTTTTTTCTGACTGCTGGCTGGTTTTATTTTGCCTTACCTTCCCGGATTGAATTATCAGTAAACTAATTTGTATCTAATGGTTTCTATAGTGGTAGCTTTTCATTGTTTTTACCTGCCTGCTGTGTGGTTTTTGTTGGTCTAACGTTAACGTCTTTAATTATCAGTAAACCAATTTTAGTTAACGGTTGCTACATTGGTAGTTTTTTTTATTGTTTTTTCTAACGGCTGCCTGGTTTTATTCTGCCTAATCTTCCTGGATTTAATTATCAGTAGACTAATTTGCATCTAATGGTTTCTATAATGGTAGCTTTTTTATTGTTTTTGCCTGACTGCTGTGTAGTTTTTGTTTGCCTAAAGTTGACGTCTTTAATTATTAGGAGGTTTCTACATTGGTAGTTTTTTTATTGTTTTTTCCTAACGGCTGGCTGGTTTTATTTTGCCTAACTTTCCCGGGTTTAATTATCAGTAAATCGATTGTAGCTAACGGTTTCTACAATTGTAGTTATTTATTGTTTTTCTGCCTACCTGCTAAGTAGTTTTGTTTTACCTAACCCATATTCTTTTTTAATTATCAGTAAAGTAATTAATATATAATGGTTTCTATAATGATAGCTTTTTATTGTTTCGGCCTAACTGCTTAGTGGTTTTTGTTGGCCTAACCTTCCCGTCTTTAATTATCAATAAACTAAAAGTAGCTAACGGTTTCTATATTTGTAGCTATTTACTGTTGTTTGCCTACCTGCGGGGTGGTTTTATTTTACCTAACCTTCCCGTCTTTAATTATCATTAAACTAATTTGTATATAATGGTTTCTATAATGGTAGCTTCTTATGGTTTTTGCCTGACTGCTGAGTGGTTTTTGTTGGTCTAACCTTCCTGTCTTTAGTTATCAGTAAACTAATAATAGTTACTAACGGTTTCTACATTTGTAGCTATTTATTGTTTTTTGCCTACCTGCTGGGTGGTTTTATTTTACCTAACCTTCCCGTCTTTAATTATCATTAAACTAATTTGTATATAATGGTTTCTATAATGGTAGCTTCTTATTGTTTTTGCCTGACTGCTGAATGGTTTTTGTTGGTCTAACCTTCCTGTCTTTAGTTATCAGTAAACTAATAATAGCTAATGGTTCCTACAATTGTAATGTATTGTTTTCTGCCTACCTGCTAGGTGGTTTTATTTTGCCTAACCTTCCCGTCTTTAATTATGAGTACACTAATTTGTACCTAATGGTTTCTATAATGGTAGCTTTTTATTGTTTCTGCCTGACTGCTGAGTGATTCTTGCTTGCCTAACTTTGACGTTTTTAATTATCAATAAACCAATTGTAGCTAACGGTTGCTACAGTTGTAGATATTTATTGTTTTTTTTTGCCTACCTGCTAGGTGGTTTTGTTTTGCCTAACCTTCCCATCTTTAGTTATCAGTAAACTAATTTTGTATCTAACGGTTTTTATTATGATAGCTCTTTAATGTTTTTGCCTCACTGCTGGGTGGATTTATTTCGCCTACATTTTCAGTCTATACTTATTAGTAAACCAATTGTAGTAAACGTTTTCTACAGTGGTAGATTTTCATTGTTTCTTGCCGGACTGCGGGGTGGTTTTGTTTTACCTAACGTTTTAGTCTTTAATTATCAATGAAGCATTTGTATCCAACGGTTTCTACAATGATAGTCAATTATTGTTTATTGGTAGTTATTTATGAAAAGCAGTTTATTGAAAAAGTATTGGTAAAATTGTTGTTTAGGATTATATACTATATAATATTTGCTTAAATCTAAAATGGTATGTTCCACTTGGAGTTGATTTATAAATAAGCTATTTTCGCACATCTTTCTACTTTCATTTCTTCATTTAACCTTGTAGTAAATTGTTGGCCACATACATACGTGTAATGATACATTGGTATTGGTAATTATATAGCATATAGAAAATTAATACATGATGAAGGCACCGGTTACTTAACATACTATTATCTTCAAATTTAACGTAATATAATAACACCATAAATTTATTAAAGGTTTTTGAAGAAATATTGGGTTACCTGATGACTATATTTAAAAAGAAACAGTGGAGGTTAGTCAAGAAGTACTTATGAAATATTCTCATCATTGTAACATAAGCTGGTATACAAATTTTTGATCATTATGTAGCCGGCACTTTGGTGTGACAAGGTGGCAGTTCACTATCCCACATTTTAATGGGATGGATTCAGAACAGAATAGATAGGTGCCAGTCCTAAAAATATTTAGTGAATTATTGGGCTTAATTTTAAAAAACTGTTCAACAATACCTGTTTAACTAATACTACCATTTTTTTACAGATTAGAGTTACTAAAAATGGACTCTTCTTTGAAATCCAAAGAGAAACGGAAGGAATGGACCTGGAAACAACAAACTGATCTTGTGAAATGGCAAGGGACTATACTGGATGGTCCATTACTTCGAATGGAAAACCCTGACCTAGGTCCTCTGGCAATGGAATGCTTTGAATGTATTTTGCGATATTGTGGAGATCTTCCTCTCACGCCGGGAATGTCAGAAGTTAAATGTGTTTATACAGTGCTGATGGTAAGTTTTGCTTAATTTAACTTTGTGGTATAACAAATTCGGAGAGCAAACAATAGGATTTACATGAACTAAATTTGTTCTACATAGAAGAGAGTTTGAAAAATGCGTATATACATTGTTAGAATATGGCCCACGCAATATAGAATATGTTGGAATTAAATTTATACTTAAATTTAAAACTATTTCGTGGCTGTAAGCTGAAACGTCATAATCCTTCAACACGTGACCTCCATTTGATATCCCTCTTGTGTCGTCTTATTTGATAGTAAAACCCAAAGGCGCATTTTGCAGGTTAATGATGAAGTATTTATGTTGATATAATAGTTGGCGTCCGCTTGCAGTGATCACGTGATTAACGGTATTTGTCGATTTGTATCAAGGAAATGGTTGATAGTAAAATTTCGGTATTTTCGATTCAATTTTAGATAGAGGAAGTTCTGACGATAACAAACAATTCAATGCGACATCATAGAACTTTTAAAACACCCTGTAAACCACGCAGGCTAAGTTATGTTCAGGAAAGAAAGTTAATAGCACAGTTGTCAGTAGAAAAAAATAGGAATACTTTATTATATCACGAAATGGCGTAACTATTTTGAGGTAAAAATGGTATTTAACCTAAAAATAAAAAATTGTGGCTTTTTGTATATGATTGAAAATCAAAACTACTCCATTCTTGGGTATCACGAAATGTGTCATAAAAGTGTTAAGTCAAATCCTAGCCTACTATTTATACTAATAAATGCCAATTACCTTTTGTTATGTATTTCAAATAACAGCCTTTATTTCTGTAACATTACTAATATACAGGGTGTTTCATGGAAGAACTTGAGCCTACCTTCCAAAAATAGGCAACCAAATGAACTGCGATATCTACATTTTCATTGGCGATATTATGAATCAGAGATTTCTGTTTGATATACTTGACAGTTTACATGATAGTGTGCAAGGGCGCCATCCTGCTAGTATCACAGATGCCGTCTTGTATTTAAATTTTAAATCCACGTTTCCAAGTAAGAATCACAATGTGTCGCAAAGAATTTTTAAATAGATATCCTCTGTTAAGATCATGCCGGCTTCGTCTGCACTCAAATACATATTATTCAATAGGTTGAATAAGCCAATAAACTGCTAAGCATATCAAACAGCAATCTCTCATTCATAATAACGTCTTGCGACATGTGTGTTGGGTTACTTATTTTTTTACCAGTAGGCTCTTACTCCTGTTCTTCTTCGAGTGCTTTGTCTCTTATGAGACGTAGCAATCTTCTCTCCTATACCTGTGTTGCGCGTTTAGAGTGCCACAGACATAGACGACCTACAGCTTAATGTGGGCTCCAAACCACGGGAAGTGTAAACACTTCTACTCCAGAGAATATTTAATTACATGCCACTATATTACAAATGGGCACCCTGTTTTCATTTAATAAAAACATAATATCTTTCGCCCTCATTTAAAATTACCGACAAAATGTATTCAGACAACTGTTAGCTTTGCAATGAAATTGTAATGAAGTTGTTTTGAAATTACAATTACTAATTTCCATATTTTAGTTTAATGCTACTGAAGTCTTTTATAATTTTATTGCACATGTAAAAGTGAAACTTAAACATTATAGATGATTAGAGTAATTACCGTTTCTGATAATCTACATTTAATATTTATTAGGAGATCATTAAAAAAGATGCCCCTGTATAAATACGTACGCGCTCATACATATTCGATTACAACAGTGCGACTACCTTTCTACACTCCGTAATTAATGCAAAGATATAAATAGCAATAAAATGATACACCATTGTTGCTGTTGTTACACAGTAATTGTAACATTAAGTTTCATATAAATTGTTTGAAGTAGCAGAGATGCTATTGTGACAGTACATATGTCATAAAATAATTATTGTGTCGTTTATATTTAATGCTCAGTGGAAAAATTGTACAGGGGATCTGATTAGGCACGAATAATGCCCGAATGCGTTGTATACGATCGCATTCAAGTAAAAAATTTAGAAACGCCCTCCCAACTAGCAAAACTTGTAATATATCATTCAGTAGCATAAATACAGACGTGTGCAAGGGGAAGGCCAGGAAAGATTAATTGTTCGGAAGACACAAAAGTAACAATTGTTATAAATAATTTACTTGCTACTGATTACATCATATTTACACTAATTTTTACTGTTCAGCAGAAATGACTTCTTACATTAATCTAGATTTGTTGCCTAACAAAATAAGTCTGGTATTAATAGATACGAGGGGAGTTTTTTATGTTATCTACCTTTTTTTTTCTCATTCGTTCATACTACCCCCCCGAAAGCGCTTTCGCATTACTTCACATTCATCATTACACACTAAACATTCATGCAACATGCACCCTAAACTTAACTAAGCGAAATGCGGTCGCCCCAGCCGATCGGCCACATTTCGCTGTGATCTCGAGTGGCAGCGCATCTCCGCACTACTCCACCTAGGCCCCTAATTATGTTATCTACCTATGAAGGAAACAAGTTAAAGAACAAACAAAATTGTATTTTTCAACATAAGAACCATTAACGCTTACACACTTATTCCAACGTTTTTCCAACAACGCTATGCTTTCGAAACTCCACAGAGTTTTTCAAGTCCTCATTTGCCAAAAAGCGACGCCCTCTCAAGTGTTTTTTGAGTTTTGGAAAAAGATAATAGTCACAGGGTGCGAGGTCGGGATTGTATGGTGGACGTTGTAATTCCTCAAAGCCGCATTCATCAATTGCTTCTTTAACGATTCGTGCTTTATGCATCCTGCAGTTGTCTTGCAAAATCACAGTGTTCTGGGCAAAATTGTGAGGTTTTTTCTCGCGTATAGTTGCTCTCAAATTGATTACTGTTTCTCTATAGACATGTTACGAGCCAAACGAGCTTTTTCGTCGACCCACAACAAGAAAGATGGCTAAACTCAGAGGAGTAGGGGTGGTTCTCGAGAAACGCTCATGGCAGGGAAATCGTACCTAGTTGTGAACAGAGTAGGTCTAAATTAGCGGGCGCCACCTTCCAAATCACAGCTGATTGCAGGTTCTCGTGGAAGGCCAGCAGCTTACGGGAATCGGACTCACCTTTATTGTGCCTCCTCTTGTATATAAAACTTACAAACTTCATGCACACAATACAATAAAGTGGCACAGAAATAAAAGATATGGTGAATTTTAAGACACATACAGCTCTATTGTTCGAAATTGGAGATACATAATACAAAAACAAAAATTACATTCAAAATGGTAATAATTATGGTTTAATACAAGGGTACAAGGAACGTTCCAACAAGAAAGGCTGGCCGCCCCTGGCTTGCCGCATTTAGTTTACTAACCACACAGATCTGCGCAGCCAGTGACGTTCGAGTTTACAGTAAATAATTAAACTTTAACCTAAACGAATAATGAAGCGCTGGGCAACTGAAAGTTGTCTCACTTTTACCATTACAAGTGATAAACAGGGGAAAACAATCACTGCATACTACATTGACAAGTTTTACCTTAGTGTTATCTTCGGTACGGAGTAGAGAGAGACACAATTGGGGTGTTCTTGGACTCTCTTTGACAAAAACAAGAAAGACAGGAACTTCAGAAGCCAAAATATCCGCTGCTATACGGGATTATCACTTGCAACGGCTCAAAGAAGACTGTCACGGGGTTGAAGGCTGTTAATCCGACACAAATCGAGAGAACAATTTCACTAAATTGTATTTACAAGAAGCTGACACTCTGCTAATATTTTTAATACGACACAAGTCGAAGATTCTTTGGTCTAAGCCAAAAAAGCGACACGATATTTTCATTTAGCAGAGGAACTGCCAACAATTCGGTTTCCAAAAACCACGTGCGTTCACTCCCAAAAGCTAGCGCTCACTTTTGCCTTACCTTGATATCGGCGCTGAGATGTTAACGAGCAACCGGGTCGAGCGAAGGTGTTAAATCGACTGACTTGAAAACGCAAAACGAATCTCAAACAGCTGGAATATTTCATCATATTGCGAAATATGTCGCAATAATTCTAGAACAAAATCTCCCACGTGGAACTTCTGGCCATTCTGCCAACAAAAAATTCTAAGAAATGTTTTCGGTCGACGCTAAACAGACTAAACCTGCTTGACAAGCGTTCGATTAAATTTCGAAAGTGGCTTCCCATAAATTGATCTTTGAAAATAATAAAATAGTAATTTACTTAAGAACGTCAATTAAAATAAAACTTTAATTCGTATGAAACGGCAAAACTCAAACGAACATAACAGGCATTCCCTGTTATTGTAGATCTTTTGGCATATACTCAACCCATAAAATCCCTTCAGCATCCCAGAAAACAGTGGCCATCACTTTTCCCATTGAGAATTGCGCCGTCGTCTTCTTGGGTGGTGGAGAGCCCTTATGAAGCCATTGCATGGACTCTTGTTTCGTCGGTGGGCCCCAGTGGTGTACCCAGGTCTCATCCCCAGTTACAATTTTAAAGAAGTCCTCATCTTGGGATAAAGCCGCCAAATTATCCTCGCAAATTTGCCGCCTACACAATTTTTGTTCAGGAATGAACAGCACCGTGCTGACAACTTGCTTATTCCCAAATCTTCATAAAGCATTCTAAATCAGATGTTTCAGATATATCTGCTTTTTTTGCAATAACTGAAACTGTCACGCGGAGATCAGTCAACACCAAATCTTCGACTTTCTTTATGGCCTCCTGTGTTCGTGCTTCAAGAGGTCTTTCGCAGTTTGGGTCATCCTGAATGGACTCCCTGCAACATTTGAATGGCTTACACTAAAATTTAACTTGAAAATAGGACGGGCTATTTTCTCCATACACAGCCACCATTCTCTCATGGATATTCTTCGGATTATTGCCTTCTTTCTATAGAAATTTTTTCATTTTTGCTCCTCTAATTCTATACAGAAATGACAAATCTTAAGCGAGTTGTATCAAACTTGGAAGATACACTCTAAAATGTCACAGAGACTTGACATAATAAAATTATCACGATAGAACTTTGTTTCCATAGCTAGGTAGATAATATAAAAAAAACTCCCCTCGTACTTGATGTATGAATGTAAATACTTTATTTTTCGCTTTCTGCTCCGGTTTTGCTTTCCTTATATCCATCAACGATTTTTAGCTCGTTTAATTACATCTGCATTTATATCCGCCATGAATTATGTATATGAAAAGTTGTTAATTAGCAGTGATTTACTTCACAACAAAAGTAATGCTTTCTAACCTGCCTAATTATCATTAATAAATAAGCTGCGATACGCATTTTCATTATCAAGTTTAAAGTTTTAAAGAGAAATATGAACAGGACGAGTGATCTACATAAAATGAAAACGATTTAAGTATTTTCCTGTAACCCTTTTTTACTACGATCCCACTTTTAGATTAAATTACGTGTGTTTATGGAATAATTGTATATGTTAAATGTTGACTTCTGTCTAGAAACCGTTCCGCAGATTTTCAAGGTTCAGATTATTCAATTAAGATTGTTTAATAATGCATTTTTAAGATGATTCACCACAATTAAAAATTAGCGGAAGAACGTGTTGAGAATATGACTAATATTTAAATACGGTAAAATTATCTTCCTTCATAGGTTTAGAAACAAACATTTGTTATGAAATCAGACACAACAAGATCTCGGATAGAACTAGTGTGTTCGAAATAAATGTTTTGATTTGCATTGTTTACTGTATTGTGTTTCCCGCGTGTTACAGCGATCGCTCTTTCTGGAAAAACGAACAAAAGTTTATTATCAAGAAAATTTTACTTAAAAACTTTTCATTTAAATAAGGGACAATTCCCACATTGGACAACCTGGAGGAAAACTTTATACAGGGTGATTTTAAACATGTGCAGAAAACTTTAACCACATATAGCTAAGGTTGTTTAACTCCTAAATCACCTAGTAATTTTTTTAGTTTGGAATAGTTACGGAGAGAAATTAATACTATTTAAATATTGAATTTTTGAGAGAAAAACATTTTCTTAAAAACACAACACTAGTCCAGAAGCTACAAGAAAAAACACAAGTTAACAACCTTGCTTTCAACATATACCCTAATATATAAATTTTTAAATCAAAAATTCCACTTCTGAGTCAGATTTCATCCACTTTTCACACTTGTATATTTTCCTGGAATTGAAAATTAAGCGTGGAATGTTAGCTTTCCAAAACAATAAAGTTTATCAAAATCGGACAAGAAACAAAAAAGTTATTACCATTTCACTAAATTGACGAAACTAAACTTTGATGCATGCCATACATCCGCAACGCTGCCGAATTTTGAAAAAGTTACGAATTAATTTAGAATTTAAATATCCTTATATATGTGATTAAAGTTTTTAGTACAAGTACAGAATTACCCTGTATACAGGGTTTCCCAACGAACTGAATAACATACAGAATGAACTGAATTTATGTAATGTACTTAGGGACTTTGTCTAAAACTTAATCTGTATTATTGTTGTAATTGTTATTAGATCTAGAAGACAATTATGTTTACTGTTAAAATTGCATAACGGCTTAAGAAATATTCATAAATTCCTCACAGACTATTTTAATAGCAGAATATAATAACCTTTGTTGGTGTATTCGTGGAGCAGTGGATAAGATTACTTTTTTAATAAAGTAATTTCTTCGGTCTTACACCGCGTGCTCGCAGGATTGATTGATGCTGACGTTTCGCTAACCGTTGCAGATAGCTTTATTAAAGTGTAATGCTAACTGCAACGGTTAGCTAAACGTCAGTCTACTCAATCCTACGAAGACGCGGTTTAAGCCCGAACAGATGATTTCACTAGACACAAACCACGGAAGCCTGAAACTCCACATTAATGTTTAGATCTACTATTAAATAGAAATGAGATTAAAGATTTGTAAGATGCAATTTTGCAGTGTTAAATCATTACTTTAGTTGTTGTTGCTTTCATTTTGATATTCACTTGTTATTATCATTTTTCCTGTTACTGTCTTGGAACTAGTTTTTTCTTATCATAACTGAAGTTTTAATTAGCCATAATGGAGAGGTGAAAGTAGAAAAAATGTATTTCCTGGTGCCGTGTCCAAAGGACGATTTATGTCCGTGCTTCTACCTTCCACCACCCGCTAACCATCATCAGACGGTTGTATAAGGATCTAGAGTGCATCACCGAGAAGGTGGCTCAGCGGTAGAGCGGTTATCTTTCATTCGGAAGGTCTAGGGTTTGAATTTCCGGGCCGTCTGTACTGACTCTGGTTTTT
Source organism: Limonius californicus (assembly GCA_014611495.1). Classification (NCBI taxonomy): domain Eukaryota; kingdom Metazoa; phylum Arthropoda; class Insecta; order Coleoptera; family Elateridae; genus Limonius; species Limonius californicus. Next base: position 33,921 of record JABXWE010020755.1, on the reverse strand, counting down.
CGTGGTTTCCGGGATCATATATGAAATTGCTGGAATAGTATCATCCTCGAAAACCTATTATTCAATTTTCCTTGTCTTCCCCATCCTTCCTTACATTATGGCTGAAGAGAGCCTGAGCGTTCCGGTGTGGAACTCTACTTTCCCCCGTGGCGGCCCACCCACTTGTGTGGAATGATCCCGCGATAACTTGCCAGTGAGCAATCATTTTGGTTTCATTTTTTTGTTGTAGACTGTTTTCGAAAAATAACCTATTATTTTTTTGTTACCTGGTGGTTTTAAACCGAAACTGAGTTCCGTTTCCAAATATTTTACCTGAACACCGTTGCGGAAAGTTCTGGCTTACTTCCACCCCTGCTCTAATATGAGAATCCGCGAAGAGATGTTACAGTAATGAATTATATATCCTGAAATATTAATTTTACAATGTATTGGACAAATTGCCTTCTTATTACAACATATGTAATGGCAGAACAGCTTTTGTACCTGGAATGTCTCATAACAAGACGGCTGAGATAAACTAGCAGAAATTCTTGTTACTCTTGTATTAGGACGTCTTTCTAATATTGGCTCAAATTTTTTAGAAAATAATTATTTTCATTTATATTAAATGTCACTAATAATAGTGTTTAATAATACAGTTTACTTTCTCAGCCAACACAAAATATATAATTTCCTATGCATTTTTCATATGGGTCGACATATCTAGGAAACCCGTATGTCTGCTTTTCGGGAACATTCACTAAGACACGATTTAATGATTTTCTTCTTCTTTGAGTGCTTTAGCTATTACCCAGACATACAGGACCTACATCTTAACGCGCGCTTCGAACCACAGAAGTATAAACACTTCTACTGCGGGGAAAGTTTACTAGACATAATATCTTCCTCTATATCAGGGACATTCTAAACATTTGTGTGGTGATTAGACGGCATTCGTTAATTATACGTTGTCGTTCACTTATAGCCTCACAACATTTTAAATAGCGTCGTCTTCATTGAGTTCTTCTAATAATATAAATTTTGCAGGGATAAAACTTGTGGTATTTCAAAATTCATCAATTAATACAATAGCCATTTGCCTTGCATTCAACGTAGGATCTACAAAAACGTGACCCAGAACCGCTTATTTTCTTACAGGATTTTCAGCATTTCGCTTGTTAATTGCAACAGATTCGGTCTCCTGAAATTTTCTTACTAACTCCAAGACATAGTTGTGATTCACATGCTTATCTGCGTGTTGCTGGTTGAACAATTCGACGCTTCTACTAGCATATTCATTGTTTCCGAATAAAAACGCTATGATTTCAACTCTTTCTGAAATCGAATAACACAATGTTCAAAAAAAAATAACGAACAACCAAACACAGCGTGGCATTGACGTTGAAATACATTCAAATATTTACACCAACATATGATCAACCAATGCCGTCTAATTATTCCATAAAAGCTCCATAATATTTACCACCCTGAAACCTTGGAAAGCCTTTTCACTGGAATTAATGATAGGAATCCAAAAATAAAGACACTATTCCAAAGAAAATTAATCAAGTTTTCAAATAGTATGCTTTTTGATAACCCTTGCTATATAAAATTGTTAAGGTGAAAGTCACCCCAATTAAGGGGTTTCAGATAGGTTAACGGAAATAGCCGTATCACATGTCTTCTTCGTCTTCTTCTTCCAGCAAGTCGTAGACCTGTTTTTCCAAAATTGTTATTGTTCTTGTGACGCAGAGGTCCAGCTGTCTTTCCAGCGTTTTGGTGGTCTTCCAGGTAGGCGTGTTATTCCTGGTTTGTGGTCTCTGGCGATTTTTGGCAGTCTATCGTTGGGCATTCTTGTTACGTGTTCATTCCACTCCCTACGGCATCTCCTAGTCGACCTTACAACATCTTAGACATTGCACGTGTGTCTTATGTTCTCGTTTGGTATTCTATCGCAGAGTGTGTGGCCTGATATGGATCTTAGAATCTTCATTTCCGTGGTACAGAGTGATCTTTTGGTGTGTGCAGTATCGGCCCTTGTTTCTGCCGCATATGTCATAATGGAACGGATGCACGTTTTGTATATTTTAACCTTGGATTCAGTGTTCATGTTTTTGTTCCTCCGTATTATCTCCCTTAGGTACTTTTGCTGCTTTATTGATTTAAGATTTAAATTCTGTATTTAGTTGCCTAATGTTTCCGGCCCTAGGTATTTAAAATGCATCAGCTCCATGGTTTTGTCGTTGATTACCAGTTTGCATCTTCTGGGTTCTTTTGATATTACTAAGGATTTGATTTTTTCTATTGATATCTCTAGGTTGTACGATATAGCCGTGAGGTAGAAAGTGTGCAGTAGCCTTTGTAGATCGTCTTCGTTTTCGGCAATTATTGCGGCGTCATCTGCGTAGCATACCAGTTTCAATTCTTAGTTTCCCATTCTATACCCGTGGTTAGCTGTTATTATCTTCTCTATATTACAGAGCATGGGGTTCAATGAATCTCCCTGTCTGATTCCGGTTGATACCTCAATTTCTTCCGTTAATCTGTTGTTGATTCGTATTCGTGTCTTAGTATGTGTGTTTAATTGTGCTATTATCTGTATTATTTCCTTGTTGTTTTTCTTTTAAAATTTCAAAAACGTCGTTTAGTTTTATTTTATCAAATGCTTTCGCGAAATCGACGAAACACATAAAAGCTGGCTTGTCCTCCTGGCAAATTGATTTGACGTGTTCAGGCATTTTTTGAAGAATTGAGGTTTAATGTCATAAAACATACCTGTTGCGTTTTCGGTGGGCCACCCTGTATAAAAATCCATAATTACATGAGACTTCACACAAATTTAGAATATTAAAGAAACTTATTCAAACTTAAAATCTACCAATCAATACTGGCAGTGATTTTTGTCGCTCCCTGTACAAACACTTTGCTTTGATTGCATCTACATTGTAATTAATTATGTTGTCTTTGTCTGTTACAGCACTGCCATAAACATATCCAACTACGAGACGAAATCTATTGCCAGTTAATGAAGCAAACCACGAGCAACAAATCCGATAACCCAGAATCCTGTCAACGAGCTTGGCGTCTGTTATCTATAGTTGCTGCCTACTTCGCATGTTCAGAAATCCTTAGACCATACTTGACAGAGCATTTAACAAGCGCAGCTTCTGACAGGAGAAGGGTATGCCATGGAACAGCAGCCGTATGCTTAGCAAATTTGCGAAAGACCCAGAGATGCGGAGGACGTAAGAATGTACCATCTGTCGAAGAAGTCACAGCTGTTAGCGCTGGTCGGAGTGCAAGGCGGCAAATTTATAGACTACCAGGAGGTGCAGAAAGAGTTGTTAACACCAGATGCAGCACAGTCGTAGCAGATGTCATAGCTGAACTTTGCAGCCTCATTGGCGTTACTACGGAAGCCGAGCAGCAAGAATTTAGCCTGTACTGTATTGTACAAGGCGATGCTTTTACTATGCCCCTTGCTGCAGATGAATATATTCTAGATGTAACAACAGAATTGCACAAAGCAGCTCAGCCATTTTACTTAATTTTCTGCCGCTCTGTATGGTACCACCCATTAAAACATGATGCTAGTCCATTGTACACTGAGGTACTATTTAACCAAGTAGCTCCAGATTACTTAGAAGGTTTGCTGCTAAAGCTAGGTACTCCCAATTTACCCCCAAGCGTTGTTAGAGACATGGCCTTAATAGCTGCCTTATTACATCGTGCTGCTGATTTAGGTCACTCCCCTAGCTTAAAGGAAGTGAAATTTTTGCTACCTAAACCCGTATTAGGCCTTCGAGAACCAAGACCACCGCAGTGGTTGGCTCTAGTTCAAACTTCCTGGGGACAAGCGGCTGGTTTACAAGTATCTCGGGCAAAACATAAGGTTCTGCAGGTTTTGAGCAGCTGGCCTTTATTTGGTAGCTCATTTTTTGCCATTAAGCGCGTTTCCGGCGACGTAGAAAACTGGTTAGAGTACATATTAGCACTTAATCGCTCTGGAGTGCATTTCTTAGATATGACAACGCATGAAACCATACACCATTGGCCTTTCGCGGAAGTTATTTCCACCAGGAAGGTTAGATCCGAAGATGGAGCACTGTTTTTGGACATGAAGTGTGGCAATCTTTTGCAGCAACGCGTTACAAGACTACAAACCGAACAAGCACATGAAATTTCCAGATTAGTCAGACAGTATATTAATTTGGAACAAGCACATAGTGCTCGCAAAAACCAATAAATACCCGTCTTTGTAGATGTACATTATGAATCAAAAATATATTTCTGTACAAAACTAAGATGTAATAATGATGTTTGAAGTTTGGAGTCAGACGAATAAATCTGATCCTAAAATTATTTATATCCTGACTATCTGAATACAAAATAATTTGAGTGAGTTTAAGTAATGGAAAGCATTTCTCTTGACAAAGTTACCTTTCTACATATTATAAACAAAAATTGCTTATTTTAGTTTGATTATTTATACGTATTTTCGTTGTGGATTAAAATTTTTGTAAATGAAACGCAACTGTTAATTACTGTTTCTTTATTATTAATGTTGCCTTAATGTTGACATTACGTATTTATTCTGTATTAGATAGAGTTAAAGTAGAATTACATTACTAATAGAAAACTGGAATATCATTTGAAACAAATAGATTATAAAATATATCAGCACAATACATATAATTATTTCCAAGTCTGCAGCTTTGTTGGTATCATATCAATTATATGAAACTCTTGATTGTGTAATCAGCTTTAGTAAATGTAAATTTGTTACAATCGAAGATATTTTGTAATTATTCCATGTCTATTTCTTCACTTTTGTACCATCGAATGATTTTTTACCCAAAATAACATACACCATTTATGATATTGCATAACTGGGCAGCAGTAACAACCATTTACTTAAACTTTGCTTCAGTAACAATTTGATTTAAACAGGAAATTCTTAATCCACTTAAAATCTACTGTTATGTAAACCGATCGAAATATCAATCATAAATTGTACTCCTTGCATGGTTTGTACTTTTATTTTGTATATTATTTCTAATTATGTCACACAACTACTATATCATTTGTCAAGGTATTCTTCATACGCATTAAAGTTAAGTAACTTGTTGCGTAACGTCCCTGACTAAACAATTATGAGAGTCAGCTACGTTACTGTTGTAATGCATTTCCATGCATTTGTAAGGCCAATTATATGCAGATTTGAATTGAGCAATTTGAGCTGTATCAACAGCTCATGAGGTCCCTTGATTCATGTCTGTCCTGTTTATGTTGTTGGTCAATACTGTTATATGTAAATTTGGTGACTGTATTTTATATAACAAAAATATACATAGATTATTTTTATGATAAAAAAGTGTTCTTATTTGATGATAAATATAAAGTATATATGTGTAGATTTATAATCCAGTATTAGATAGCACTGAGGAAGATGAAGAAGCTCTGACAATAATTCTTCAGGGAAACTGAAAATTCAAAATCCTTATTATTTTATTTTCATATAAGTGGCTAAAGCACACAACATTTATTAACAGTATATAACAAATATTATTATAGATTAGTATAAACATACACAGAAGACGTAACATATGTCTAAACTATATCAGTAAGGAAAAATAAATAGAATTGAAACAATGTATGTCAAACAAATTTAATAAAACAATCTTTTGTATAAATTATTAAAACGAACAAACCATATATTTGAAAACAATTTTACATCACAAATAGCAGAAACTTAACTACCATTAACAAAAAGTGAAGAAACAAACAATTAAGCATGCATTACTGAAAAGCAAAACCCAAAATTGATGTTACACAATCGAAACACATAATACTGAAAAGGAACTGATAAGTACTAAAAAGTATACAAACTTTTATTTATCTACCACGAATTACCCTAGGGATAGCAAACTATCCATTCAACTATTGATAGTATCCATTGTACCTTTTTTTTTATGGTGGTATCAAAGCTTATAACATAATTTTGGTCTTTAACTTGTTGGTGTTAAACAAAACTACTAAAATATTTGCTCTTAGTTACTGTTGGTTGCGATTCTCAATATTTGCCGGTGGTACTACTATTGATTATTTTAAAGGTTATTGATTCTACTCCTTATTTTTCCGATATTTTGCTATCCCTAAAGTACTCATCAAGACATGGGAAGAGAGCAAGCCAAACGGAATTACACGTCTTGACCAGTGTTTGTCAAAATGTGGTCCGCTAGCGACCACCGTTCTGCGACTCTCCAACAAATGGTTCAAAGAAAAGGGATTAAACAATTTACACACAATTTATTATTCAAATCTATTCTGTAAATCGTTTTGGCTTGAAATTGTGTTCATTATCTTGGTTGACTGGGCAAGCAAAGGTTTTTTGAAAATATTATTCTTCTTCTTCGTGTGCCCTATCCAGTCTTCTGGACGTTGGCAATCACTTCGGCGAAATATACTCTGTCTTCTGCTACCCTAAACAGCACTCTTGCACGTAGGGTATTGGTTCATTTCCTAATATTTATTACACGACGGCGTTCGATTGACAACATTACCTTGGTTATTTAGTACACAAAATATTCTTATCATAAAAATCAATATTATAACCATAAAGGGTTAGAACACTTTAGTGTTTGTTCAGGCTTAATAATTATAAATATATTTGTGGTCTGTGTGTATGTGGCATGAAGTGATCCACAATGTCAAAACTTTGAGAAACAGCGGTCTAGATAGTCCTTCTTCGTTGTAAGTTAGAACGATGGTTAAAAGTTTGGTGTTTTGATGAAAAATGGATTAACGCATACAGTATATTTGGACGGTTCGAAAAGAGCAAAATCCAACACTCAATCTAAATGTACAATTAATACAAAGTATTCCTCTGTTTCTTCTTCTCCTACTTCTTTGTATATTGAAGTAGATTGAAACTTCACACCACTTCTGTCGACTTTACAGGGAATATTTTACACCTATTTGGAAGAGACATATTACCATGAAAACCATGCTACAATAATTCACTTAGTTTTAATAAATCGTAAACGTTCTCCCCAGTTAGAATGTATATTAACTTTCTGGAAAAGGTCGAAAGGATTCCATTAAAATAATGTATCAAACATTGATTGATACAAAATACTACTTTGCAAATTTAACAATGGTATCGTGTACCAAGGTCTTTCCGTGTAATAATGAATGCCGTCAGCATTACATAAGTGTGCATTGAAAATTTTCCAAAATGTATATGTTGGTGTGGTAGAACGTAAGCACAAAAACTTGTTCTGCTTTTAAATGGGCGAGATCTATTTTGCAGTTTCGTAGACACCTTAACTCTCCAAGTTTGCTACACTACTTCAGCAAAATAGTAATACACTTAAATTGTAAAGATGCAGTATGCTGACCAAGAGAAAAATAGAATTTATTCTATGGGCAAACCTTCTGGCAACAAAAACACCCGACGAAATAAGAATAGGTAAGATATGAAAGAAGAAGTAACAAAGCAGCAGCAGTGTCAGGCGCTTTAAGGTTCACCGTATAGAAAACAGAAACATTAACAAAGAGAGCAGATACTCGGAATAAGTTATGACAGCAAATGAAATGAAGATTCTGAGATGTATCACTGGAAGAAGTCTAAGGGACGGAGTGAATAACCAACAAATAAGAATAGAATGTGAATTGGAAGATGTGGCAGGAACAGAAGAAAAATAGAACAAACACATCCAAAGAATAGAGGTCCACAGAATTTTCAAGATATATGCACCCCATGGAACAAGGCCAAGAGAAAGACCACCAAAAAAGGTAGACGTCTACATCAAGGACCGGCTTAAAACTTGATCTAAAACATGTGAAAGACATAATAAGAAGAAGTAAGTATTGAGTACAATAATGATATTGAAAATATTAGAAAATTCACATCACATAAATTTTTTATCGAATTATGTTGAAATTTCCTATCAAGCCGAAAATGAAACCCTGTAAACTGAAAATTGATAGAGAAATCAGCAGCGACAGGATGATATAAAATGGAGCGCCCGGCGTAGTTTAAAAAATGAATTTATGCCTGAAATTTAAACGTTAAACAGCATTTCATCAATTGTCCTGATTGAATTGAATACCAATTTCATTAAGTTATACTTGCCATTTTCCTACTGTGTTTTAAAATGATATTTATGTGCCCCTAAGGCTGCTCCTTTACAGAAGGCGCTTTGGAATTTGAAAATTGTGCAGATTTGAATTTCTTAATGTCTTGAGAACTAAATACGTGGTATGTGGTTTTACTTTAAGCAACCATCCGATAGGGTTAACAAAAAAAAGTTGAATTACCAGCAAAGCTAGTTCAGCTCACGAAAACGACAATCCATCAAACAAGGAACAGTGGGAGATAACGAGGGAATCTATCCAAGCAATTCGATGTGAAAAAAGGGTATCAAGCAAGGCTCCCATTGTCCACAACATGATTAACCTAGAATTAGAGAGATGTATCAGAAAGATAGACATAAACGCCTAAGGAAATATTTATGAGAGAACATATCTGACATATGTAGACGATGTGGTGATCCTAGTTGGAACGAAACAAATATCTTGGTAATTATAGAAAGAAGAAGAAAATGCAGAACTGAAGATAAATGAGCGAAAATGCAAGTATACGCTGATAACGAGACACATCAGAACAAGAGAACGGGGAACCATGAGAAAAACATACTAGGTGTGTAAATTAAGTAATAAGACTGGTAGCGTGTAGCGTTCAATCTAGCAACACTGGTGACGCGGGAGTGGAAGGAGCGGCGGGTGAACATGTGATACGCCTTCACTACGAGTTAGTACTCGCTAGAGCCATTTGGCTGTCCATAGCGATTCTTTTCGTGAAACATTTTTTTATGCGTTCTGAAAATGAGTGACATCAATTTCGAGCTACGATGTGCTGTCAGGTTTTGCTTCAGACTTGGGCACAGTGCAATTGAAACTTTTGCAAAACTTCAGCAGGCCTACGGAGACAGTGTTTCGTCAAGGACCCTGTTTTTTCGGTGGTTTGAGGCATTTTCTGAAGGAAGAGAGTCGATTGAAGATGAACCTCGCAGCGGAAGGCCTTCATTTTCAAGAACCGATGAAAATGTCGATCCGGGATCTTGTGCGTTCACATCGTCGGTTGATTGTCAGAGTGATCGCGGAAGAGTTGAATTTGACTCACACCACCGTTTACCAGATTTTGACCAATGAATTGGGGATGAGAAAAATCTCGCGAGATTAGTTTCGAAAAACGTTTCGCAGGACCAAAAGGACATCAGGAGGGAAAGGTGCCTTGATTTTTTGGAATCGATTGAAAATGATCCCCATTGTCTGGAAGGTATCATTACTGATGACGAGTCTTGGGTGTTTGAGTAGGATCCGGAAACCAAGCGCCAGAGCATGGAATGGCACACATCAACCTCTCCAAGGCCAAAAAAAAAGCAAGAATGAGCAAGTGGAAAATCAAATGCATGTCGATTTGTTTTTTTTGATAGCCAGGGAATCGTTCACAAAGAGTTTCTACCTCAAGGCCAAATGATTAATCAACACTTTTACAGAAAGGTTCGGAAAAGACTTCGAAAAAGGGTCATGCGTGTGAGACCAAACATCAAGAGCAACTGAGTGTTGCATCACGACAATGTGCTTTGTCACACAGCAATTTCAATAAACGATTTTTTGGCCAGTAAGAATATTCCTGTGCCTCCTCAGCCTCCTTATTCGCCCAACTTGAGTCCTTGTGATTTGTTCCTCTTCCCGAGACTGAAAAATCACCTCAAGAGACGTCATTTTGTGACACTGGAAAATATTCAAACGGCTGTAACCGGCCAGGTGAAGGCTATTCCAGTATCCGAGATCCAGCACTGCTATGATGAGTGGAAGAACCGTCTCCAGCGCTGTGTGGCTTTCCAAGGCAGTTACTTTGAAAGAGAAAATGTTGAATTGTAATTTTATTCGAATAAAATAATTGAAAAAATCAATCTCATTACTGAATTTACACACCTTGTATTCCAGTCAACCGCTGTATCAAGAGACGTCAAAAATACAATAATACACAGTAACTACATACGTCAGCGAACCATGGGTTCTATAGCAAAAACACAAGAAAACTCTGTGAATCTTCGTAAAAATATGTAAGACCAATATACGGTCCTGCACAAGAAAGAAGAAATGGAGGACCCGCATGAATAACGAGCTAAGAGAGCTACATGAAGATCCGGACATAATTCCCATAATAAAGATACAGCGGTTCAAATGGTTAAGATACGTAGTCAAGATGCAGAGCAATCGAAATCCAACAAAGGTATGCAATGGACAGCCAGAAGGGACGGACTAGCTTAGACAAAAATGGAATGAAGATGTGGAAGAAGACCTAACAGAGTTAGTTAACAGTGCAAATATGGAGGAACAAGGCTCTAGATAGCAAATAATGCAATACAGCCACTGAGCAGAGCAAGGCCCTACGTGGATCGTAGAGACTATGATGGATAGATGGAGGAGGCAAGAACAAATCAGTTTCATATTTATATTTTCCTTCTGAAAACGCCAAGGTATGTACTTAATCTATAGCAATTGGGAATGCAAATTAGGTATGTGTGTACTATAAACCTCAGTTAAGTTACAATAACCACATTTTGTTGAGTTTAAAAGTCCCAAAGGAAATACCAATTGGGTGCTTAACCACTAAAACACCCATATCTATCCTAATCAAAGATGATATTTATATGATACTCCCGAAGCTTGCCAGTCAATGAAAACCCGACCAATGGGAAGAGCCTGGACATGATGGCATATTAAACCGGAATAGGTCTTAGGGCCCAATACATAAATAAGACGACAAGGATAGTAAATACACATGACTTAACGTATACATCCATGGATATGGAAAATACTTGGGGATAGCTTTACTGTGCTCTCCTACCATGGCTTGAACTGTAAACTGATTTTAAAAATGTTTTAACTATTTCGTATTTATGTATTAATCATTAAGTATTAGGTATACACTCATTAGACACAATGGTAATATTAGTTATCGATTCACAAATTGTCACACCTGTGTAGGACTATGTCTTGGTGTTTTCTGACTTGGTTGGCCCCAGCGTTTGGCAGTGTACTGCACGTATCCAGGATCTCCAGGTCCACTAGGTTGCCCCGTAGTAGTATCCGTTTGCGGATATAAATAAGCTGGTACAACAACGTCGTATTTACCATATTGTCCTAAAACAACATAGTTTGTTTACAGTTGCTGCATAATAGCATCAGCAAGGTTATATAATTTACCAACAATTTATGAATTTAGATTTGAGCATATTTGAATAACTTTACTTAAGTATTTTAGGAAGTATATGTATAATAACCAAGGCTATTGTTTGAGGTTGAAAACAAAATTAATAGCGAGTTTCTTACGCCCATGAAGTAAATTGGATTACAACATAACAAGTTCAAGGCGGCTAGTTTACATGCGTTTTATTATTTGTCTGTTTACTATTGTACTTTTTACTTACTACAAATATGGTATTTGTACAAGTGCTTGAAAGCATAAGCGTACGAGGGTAATTTGAAATGTTTTTAGAATAAAATACAAAAAACTGTTTGTATTTTACAGTATAACAGCGCAATTGGACCAATGATACCCCAATACCACTACATTATCACGAATTTCAATTTCTTAAAAGAGTTTTCAACTATTTCTTTAACTTTTCATTTGGAGGAAGCCTCTTTTTAGTAAAGAATTTTTTTTGTAGTACGAATACATAGAAGTAGGACGGAAATAAATCAGACAAATAAGTTGGAAATGGAGGGGAGGAGAGCACAAGGAAGACTAAGCATCAGATGGGTTAATACCGCAGAAAGTGACAAAGAGGAGCTCAGAATAAAGACCCTACTAAATTTTATCAGTAGGGTGGAGGGCCGGGCAACTACCGCCCTCACTAAGCTGCGTAACTCGGGAAGAAGGCTATGGACTGTCGAGGCTAAGGAGTAAGTAAGTAGGTAAGTTGGACGTAACAGCAAATCATCCTTCAATTTAATGGGTTATGCAATAGAAACAACAGTTGTATGGGCATGTGTATTGTCGTAATGAAAAATTACTTTTGTTTTAGCCCAACTACTTTAAAAGGTTGCTATAGGATTCTACCTTTTAGAAAATAATGTATGGAAGTACGTACCCCTTTAAACCCCTAGAAAATCGGTGTAGTTGTCTTTTCGTTAGACTTTACAAACATCTTCTGTGCTTTGAAATAGACGTACAATCTCAGTTATATTTTTTTCAATAAACTCAAAAAGTCTTTAAAAGTTTGCATTTGAAATTGTTTTGGATCAATTGTGGCGTAACACCATCCATACCCCAAACTCGCCTGCTCTCCTCAAAAGGCAGAAAAGATTTTGTACCCTTGTTAACTACCGGCACTCCCTTTTATAAAATACAATTGCAACTCTATTTCCATTCACCCACCTTTTTACCGTCCCCCTTTTCGTTCCTCAATTCTTTAATGTTCTTACCCGGTTTTTTTCTCTCCTCCCCTCATTTCCTTTCTTTCGCTTCTTTCTCCGGCTCCCCTGTCTCAACCCCGTTTCCTTCGATTCCCTCGATCCTCTCTCCTTCTTCCAATCATTTTCCTATTTCTTTCCTCATTTACTCATCCAGTTTCCCCCCTTACTTATATCTTTCATTTTTTCCTCTTCTCCTTCTTCTCCCCCAGTTACGTCTTCCGCCATTCCCCCACTACCCATGCCTCTCTCTTTATATTCTTTCCCTTTTCTTTCCCTCCGTTTGTTCGCCCCTTTGCTGTTTTGCCACTACCCTTCGCCCCTCTTTTACTTTAATGGATTTTTTAATGGATTTTTTAATGATTTATGATGTTGTAGAACGTAGACACTCTCAAAAATGAAGAAACGGTTATTTAATTAATCCCCAACAAAGGGTTTTCTAACAAAATGTATAATTACAGCAATATATTCAAGTTTTTGTATTATAAAATATATAAACAAATAAGTTTATTTAAAACCTGCATAGTTATAAATAACTACCTGGCAGAATAATTTGATATTTCTAGCTGTTTATATCACAATTAAATCAGTTCCTTGCACTAATAGTGTCAAAACTGCTATTGCCATCTATATTTCAATCCCAAATTCTTCAAACAAATTGTATATTAGCGAAACAAACTTTGTAAACTAACAGTAGTAAAAAGGTTGAGCTTGCAGCTCTTGAGTATGATATATATATATATATATATATATATTGCTGTGATATCAAATTGGGGTGTGAAGGTACTTCAGTATTTTATTTTTGTGTAATAAATCTTATATTGATGATAATAAACCAGGGATGATGTGTGATGGGATTTGGAGTTTTCTATAATCTGTTTCTTTTTTGCTTAAATCAATTTGAAAACATGTTTTAGATCATTTATTTATTTTCTTTAGAGTAGAAAGGGATGATGAGTAATTCCTATCCATTGCATGCAGTGTCCGATGGTTGTTAGATATTGTGTAATTTATTTGTAGATAGGAGGTTGTGTTTGAAAATGTTGATCCTTATTGGTAGGAGGAAAAAATGAAAATTATTATTTACTAGTTACGACAAAAATTAGAGAAAAGAAAGAGGTGTGCATTTACGTATCTCGAAATAAAAAGTTAAAATTATCATTTAATTAGTTACGAGAAATTGAGAAAAGTAAAGAGGGGTGTTTTTATGGATATGGTATAAAAGTCTTGGTATAGGATAGCTGTTACACGAGTTTTTCTACATAGAAGATTATAAAAGTTTTTTGTAAGCTGGAGAATAACGTTTTTAATGAATGGTGGATATATTTTTGAATTGGAGAAGTTGGAGAAGTTAGTAGGTGTTAAAGTTTAATCAGAAGTTTGCGAGTTTGGAAAGAAGATAATATTGGAACGAGTTCCAGTTGGAGCCGAGGTGAAAGTTGATAAAGCTCTGGATAGCTGGTAGGAGTGTTTTGGGACAGTTTGGAAAGATTTACTGAAAAAAGAGGTTGGTGATTAGTTTTTGTGGCGTCGAGCAAGGTTGGTGATACATTAAACCAAAGTTTCGACTATAATCGAGAAGATTCACTTGTGTTTATTATTTCTTTAATTAGTAGTTTTGAAATTTGTAAAACTAAGAGCATTCATGTAATGGATTGTAAATTCAGACTTCATTTATAGTAATTATTGAACATTTATTACTTTATCTAAATTAAGCAGGTTCGTAGTATACTACAAATCCGTAATACAGCATATACTACCCTGAGAGTCTCTTATAGTCATGGTATTGGATGTGAATTACCTTCATTAATTTAATACGTTATTCTTAGTAATTTCTTTCTTTGGTTGCTGAACGTATTAAGTTTGGTAGGGCATACACAACAGTAAATATTAATTACACTATCCATCATCAGGGAAGTTCTGATTTGAATAAGTCTACAAACTACACTTTACCTTTTCGAATTTGGCTCCATACGGGCGACTGCCTCTCCATTTCTTTCGATTCTTCATGCTTTTCATCTTCATCTTCGCGTTCATAGTCACCTGCATCTTTACCGTATATGTCAAATCTTCTCGGCATGTCTATTTCTTTCATTTTTTTGTATCCATTTTGTGCATTTTTGAAACCATTTTGACCTGTTATTCGAGGTCCATGACCATTTTGACCATTCTTGCTGCTTTGTTCTCTCAATATTTTTGCGTTTTTAACATGCTCCTCAAGGGCTTCCAGTTCTTTGCGTTCCAATCTTTCTAATTCTGGTTCAATGATGAAAGCTTCTTGTTTATTGTTTGGAACTTCTATGGGTTTCGAAATTTTCTTTTGAGCTTTTGGGGGCTGGGTAACCTCTTTTTTAGCTTTAGGACCACCCATGTCGAGTAGAAACAGTGCACCCGTTATGAGGGATAATGTACCCAATACCGCAGCATTATCAACTAAATCTGGAGGAACGGAATCTAAAGCAGCGAATTCAAGGCTCCCTAGAAGGTGCGTTGTTAAATATCAAGAAAAGCTTTAATTGTAATTCATTACATTACCTAGAACTACGAATAGTAAAGCTCCAATTCCAAGAAAAACTATTTCGCTGATTCGGCGAGCAGTTGGTAGTTCGCCAGCAATTCTTCCAATAAGAAGTCCTGAAGTGATGACAACATATCCACCGTAAGTGGTATCTGCCACTGCTGCTCCAAATTTATCCCATGTGACATTGTTCAGAAGACTCCATTCTCTTGACAGTTTCTGAAGATACAGGAACAGCCTTGATGCTTCATCATCTGTCACTCGTTTGCAAATCAGGCAGGCTAACACAAACCCCTAGAAAATACATAATCTTTTAGATATTGCTCATAAGATCATTAGAATATTATAGATATCAGCATGTTAATTTAACAAGTATACATCTGCTTGTTTACCTTTACCAAAACTGGAATTTTCTAATAGGTATAAAACTATGCACACCTTTATATCTTACCAGATCAGAAGTAAAACAGAAAAGAATAGCTATTGGAAAAATGCAACATGAACTTTACGTCATTTAATATGAAACAATCATATTACTCAGGGAAATAAGGAAAGGTTATATTGTAGTATATTAGAAAATATGCTGCTCCACAGTGCGGATATGTGGTTATAACAAATTGAACTAAAGACAGAATTAGGATAGTAGAACTGGACTTCATAAGAAGCATCCTGAGACTTACCAGAGAAGATAAGGAAGATAAGGAATAAAGTAATAGGGAATAGAATGGTTATCACCAAAACCCTGCAAAATAGAACTTAGTAATGTGCATAAGATGCAAACAGATTGTCCAAAAGAATGCTACAGGGAGAACCAACAGGCAGGAGAAAAAGGAGCAGACCAGCTTTAATATGAGAGAAATGTATCTGTGGAGTGATAAAAGAATTACAGGGATTACATCAAAGGGACTGGGAAAACAGAGAGCTGTGGAATTGAAAAACGGCAAACTCCTGAAGCTGAATAATTCCCGTGAAGAAGAGAAAGAGGAAGAAGAAGAATTAAAACAGATATCGAGCGGCAATCTACTAAACCTAAAAATGGTATTTTGGTATGGTTTACAAATGTTTACAAATGCAAGATGACTTTTTGCACATATGCAATTTATTAAAATATATTTACCAAGATATGTTAAACACGATATTGTGTAAAAGCGGAGAACAAAATCCCAATGATCAAAGGAAATTACGTTGTATGTAAAAATCTTTTCAAGACTTTTAATACATAAGTAACTACACTACGATCTACATTTTAATATACACCAGAGCTACTATTAAAGTACTATTAAGCAAACATTTGCACATTTAAATGAAGAACAACTTGCTGCTTTACCTAGATGTTCCACGCCCAATTCACTGGCGAAATTGAACATTTGAAGTTACCCATAGAGGATGTACAGAATTAAATTTTATTAGACGGGTTCGGCGCTTTCGGTTACTTTTCTTATTAGTAGTCACTACTTCTGGACACCATCTATTCCTAATTCTGTATGTAACTGCAATGGTTTGTATCTTTACTGCCTTAGATGGTTGTGTAAAGTTGTAGTTAAAATTATGAAGAACATTGTTTTTAGAAGTTAATATAGTGAAAATGCTTGTAACGAAAAATAGCATCACAACTTTCCTCTACGCTTCCAGTTTTCTTTTTCTGTAGCTACAAAAAAGTAGGTAGCTGTAGTAGCGTGCTACCTTCTAGCTTCGTTAAATTTCCAAAAGATGTTTTTACGATAAACACAATACCCTTGGAAAAAGCGTCAATACACAGTCGTTGCTATTAATACTATTAATATTTATTTTAACACAACGGAATACTATCACACAAAGTTTAGCATTTTAATTTCAGGTTTGACGTTGCAACACAGAAGTGACGTAAAATAAATCAACAGTATATGAATTAGTTCAGAGTTTTATCAATAGAGGGCGGTGTGGCGAAGCGAAGACCTGTTAGTTCTACACACGCATCGTATTTTCTGTCAGTCGTCATGATGCAACGAGTGAACATTAAATTTCGTTGTTAATTAGGGAAACTCTAACAAAATCTTATAAAACTGTATAAGTTGATAACACCTTAAATAATACTAGTCTGGAAAATCGACGTGGAGATATTCAAGATGACGTTAGACTGGCGCGTCTGTCGATCCCTTGATATACAGCTTCTGTTGCAAAAGTTCATGAAGAAGTGACAAAAGTTCACCAAATTCCCTTCTGAATAATTGTGTTCAACATCAATGAGGAAAGGTATTTGTTGAGTGCGACCTGAATATCGAGAACGGGGCAGTTCTTGTAGCACGACAATGCACCTACTCATTCTGCACTGACTGAGAATATATTTCTTATAAAAAACATTACTGTTGAGATCAATCACCAACCCTCTTGGAGCAGGATGATGGTTAAATGCGAGTACTAGTCAAACAGTATTTTAAAATTAAGCAACGATCCGAGCGGTTATAAATTGGATGGGTGACCGAAAACTTACGTTTACAAGCTGTTACCCTGGTGCCTTGGACAGTACCCAAAACGGATCTCCTAGGTTAGTGCGCCCCGTCCCTAACTACCTTAGACATGGTTAAATCCCGGTGCGGAACTGCCTTTGCGTCTCCTCGCAAACAAATCCCATACGCAATTTATTTATATTTTACCCGCTCTCTTCACCTGACTTGGTACACGCAGAATTTTTTCTGTTTCCTATACTTAATAGTTTTCAAAGGAAAACGGATAATTTGTCACGCCTTTAATCTTTACTACATACAAAAATTGGTTTAATTACAAAAACAACCTCGCAAGCCCGCCACTGCTTAGGTAGAAAATTAACAAGTTGACAGATGCTAGTATCCCGGAAACCCAATCGAAGAAGGAATAGGTTCAAAACAATTAATTAATTAATAGGCGCCACCGACTTATAATTTTCTAGCATCGTCCGAGATAGTAAATGAGAAGTCGGACCCCAAGATAGATAATCACCTACCTTTATATCTTCCTATCTGTCCTTTACGTAGACTTAAATCCAAATAATTCGTTGTAAAATAAAAGACAAGTTGCAACCAAATCTCTGTTTACGTAATAAAGCAACAAAACCCAATCACAGTTCTAATATTTCTATGCAAGAACAATGATTTAAAATAAATTAGTTGTCCCAATTTTACGTTACTAGAACGGAATATAACTAAACTTAAATGGGCGACACTCAAACAATTTTTCAGACTTTTATTGCGCTACACAACTATATACTAGAGATTTTTAGAGCATTCCGTAACTTCGAAAGCATTCGCATCACGAATTCATGGGTGATCAAACGATCAAAAACTATCGTCAAGGCGTGAACTCTTACAAACGCAATATCAACCCACTATTGGAGTACCCTGTATATCTGCTTTACGTAAAATTAGAATACGGAATATTACAATAGTATTTCATATGTACACATATCCCCAATTAAAGCCCCAATGACACAATTCTGTGACTCCAATCAATTAATAAATTAATTTTTAAATAACCATAAATAAATCGTAAACAACAAGACAAGGTTATACAGTTTTTAAAATGCACTTCCCTTGAACAAGATGTGGCGGCAATCAGCTCGACCGTACACCCGACTCCCTATCTATAGACTATTCAACAATACGTATAAATGTAGAGTTTTTCTACTACGTCACCTTAATTTCTGGAAGTCCAGCCGTACGAATTTTGCCTAAATTAAATTTATCGGAGATTAGAGTTAAGGTTCGGGAAATTAAGACAAGACAAAAATTTTCTGATCAAAACCAACTCACCAGTAGATGGGCACTGGCCTATCACCAAAAAAATCTTCTTAACTGGAGTAAATTCTATATTGGAAATAAATTCCTGGAGATTTGCTTCGCTACAACTTTGGGAAATGCTCCTGTGTAGTGACTCTCAAAGCGGAAAACTAATTCCCAATCGACAAACGATTTCAATAAATAATTCACTATTCACAATATACTTCCGGTAAGGTTGACAATGCTTAACCCACTGACTTAATTACAAAAACTGTCTTTAGAATCTCCTTCCGCCCCCAACTTTTGAAACTCCAAAACGCCTTGCGTCGACTTGACAGAAAAGGTAACTTCGAAATATTAAAAATTCCTATAAGCTTGAGAATAACTAAATATGTATAAAGGGTTTCCTTCTTTTAGGCGCGGAAATCGTTACAATATTAAAAAAAAAGTAAATGCCGAAATGAAAGCAGTTTCTTCGGACGCCTTTGACGACTGTTTTCGAAAACTTTTAGAACGTTGCAATAGGTATATTAAAGTAAATGGAGGTTACTTTGAATACCTATCAATATGTTTTCCGATACTTAAATTGAGTTGCTTCTTATTGTACCAGTCCGAAAATTAAATTGCTAAAGCTAGTAGTCTGCTGCTAGAAGATTTTGAAATTTTGACTGATGTACATGTTTTGAATACTGGAAATTCAAAATTACTTACGGTTTATAAACTATATTCATTGGTGCATATACCCCTACATAAAGCTATATCTCAGTAATAACCGAACATATCGTAATGAAAGTGCTAAAATACACGGTAAATTGACGCAAACGTTGATTATTTTATTTAAGATACAAAAATAACGAGTTTTCAAAATATTTCGGAAAAATTATTCAACGATTTGAAGTTTCGTTAAATACTACAAGTCCCAAAGGTCTATCATTCTGTAGTGTTTGCATAAAATTCATGATAGAACCAACTAAATAATTGTACTAAACTGTATCCATGGACAGCATTTAAACAAACGTTCTATTCTTTCCATTGCCTGGCCCATTTAGTATCCGAATTATCGCTCTTAACACTCGCATGTTAAACCTAGTTATGTGTAATATAATTAGTTTCCGGAAAGTAAAAAATTGTAAATTCCCAATTTTGCTTTCAACCCCCGCTTATGTGCATTTCATCCCTTATGAGGCACTTGCATGCATGCACTGTACAATCGCACGAGGCTCCATTGGTTATGGTTTCAGTGCATTCCTAAAATATTCATTTGCGTTGCATAAAAATCTACGTTTGTGTGAATTTCCTTTGTTACCCACGGCTCTATTGTAAAACTGTTTACAATCTAATGCATTTTTATTAAAACAGTAAACGGTGGTGTATTAGAAGTGTAAAAATAAGATTATTATATTTTATTTCAATGAAAATAGTTTGTTATATTTTAAATAACACTATTTTAAATAGTTTCAGCGGAAATCGATTCTTAAGTTTTTTTTTTTTTTTTCGTTGGACATGTTGAAAGTATATTTTACTAAACTAAGCTACATCAAGGCAAACAGATTAATAGTATTGTAAAGGCGAGTTAGCTAGAAATATTCAAGACAACTGCCATACCACATTGAAAGCACTGGTTCCGTGCGGTAACCGACCGGTAACTTACCGCTAGTAAGTAATCGTGCACGTGCTCTGCACGTTCGCGTAGTTTTCCGTTAGGATAGTTTATAATAGTTGTAGTGTGTAAATAATAATTAGTGTTACGATAAGATAATCAATCGTAAGTGACCCGCGGGATAGATAAATGCGAACTAAAACTGCCCCACCCTCGACTAAACGAACTGTTGTTAGCCGCGTTTTAACGAACCATACGTTCAAATCAGGATTCTGGAAGAATAAAAATTCGAAATCTAACAACACATCAAAAGCATGTTACGGGCCAAACGAGCTTTTTCGTCGACTCGCAACCGGATAGGCAGAAAAGGAATTCACGGAAATCGCTCACCGGAGGAAATCTTCCTAGTTGTGTACAGTGTGGGTCAAAATTAGCGGGCGCCCCTTTCCGAATCACAGCTGATTATATTATATACAAAAAAATATGACAGCAAGTAGTAATATTTTACTCAATACAACAATCGGTTAAAAGGAATGTTCAATTAAGGGGGAGCTCGCCGCCCATGGTTCACGGTATTTAAAATATTTCAACAAATCTACGTGGCCAGTGGCGCCTGAGGTTACAAGAATAATACAGTATGTGATTTCTTTTTCAATTAACAGCAAACAGAAAGAAATGACAATCGACGACTGAGGGTCGCCTCTTGTCGCCTTAAACAAAAAAATTCAATCACTTTGAATTTTGCAGGTTAACGCGTAGAAGGTTTTTTTCCCAACGCAAAAAAACTAATTCCTTTACCTTGACTTTCGGGGAATGGGAGAGACAGGCACAATCTATTCTAGGGTGTTCTCAGATCCGGGCAAAAAGGTAGACGTTCTTCGGGTAAATTGCGAGACGAAATATTTGCTGCACAACCCTCGTAGTTCGCAACGGCACATGTATAGGAACAACAAATGGGCTTGATAATAATCCGCTAAAGGCGATCGGCAAATTCGCAATGAATTGCCTTTCCAGGGATAAAAACTCCAGCGTGTTTTCTTTAAATCCGACACTTGTCGATATTCTGTTCACTCCACGATGAAACAGCGATACGAAAATACACGCGATGGATACCCATCGAAAACATAAGCCGCCCCTACAGTACTTGATTTCTTTACGGCCCCCGCCAATGGAATTGGGTAGACCGGAGTCTAGCGAAGATGGAAAGCTGACTGAAGAACTCAACGCAACGCGAACCTGGATTTCCCAAAAAGATTGCACCACATTACGAAATGTGATGAAATAGTTCCAGAATAATTCGACACGTAAATTCACAGAAAGGGTTCAAGGTCAAGCGCAGACCAAAACATAAATCGGGAATTTCAGCTTACAAAGTTAACTGTCAACATAACTCAGTCTTGAAAAAACAATATAACGAAAACTGTAATCGACATAAGAACGGCAATTAAAATAGAATTTTAATTCCTATGAAGCGACAATTAAAGTATGACTCTAATCCAGACAGAGTGGCACAATTTAAATGAACATAACAAGCAACAGAAGAACGCTTCCGAAATTTCCACCCAACGGCAACGCCAACAACCAGTGAATACGTCACATCCGACGCACCAATGGACCCCAAACCTTTACAATGGTACGTAGAAAACGTAGCAGGATATCAGATGATCCTACCGAGACAGGAAGGAAACTACCAAGACCTACAGCGAGCAACCAACATCTGGTAGCAGTCAGCAACCGCTACAGCCCATTAGCAAAGGAGCCCAATGGCCATGAGTGAAGACGAGGGCTCCCAAACTGCTATACCACAAAACACAAACAAAAAGACAACAAAACCTGCAGCACCACCTCCAATTGTATTGTACGGTAAGGCTACCAATAATACAGAACTTATCAAATATATCGAGCCTAATGTTAAAAAAGGCTTCAGAATATAATACACCTTCGATAACACTAATATCTAGATATCTAGGAATGGGAGCATTTAAAAACAATGCTCAACACAAAGAAAGACAACAATTTCATGCATTCACACATAAAAAAGATAAAACACATGCTTTCGTTTTGAGAGGTGTTGACCACTCACCAGAAACGGAAACGATAGAGTCTGAATTAAAAAATATTCATTCCATAGAAGTCCTTTAATGTTACCGAATGAATAAAACCCGTAGACCCGCGTACTTAATAGTAACCACGAAGCACGTCACCATTAAAGCTATGTCGCAGGTGAAAGCGTTGGAGTACACCATGATTTCCTGGGAAAAATACTTCAATAACAAAAATATGACCTAGTGTCACACGTGCCAAGGCTGAGGACACGCCACGTCCAACTGCTACGCCGCCCCCAGATGGATGAAATGTGCAGCAGCACACCACCTCCGTCTGCAAAGAACTATTTGCGCAAAATTTCTTAGGACCTCACCCAGCTAACAGCACGGAATGTCTAGTATACATTACAAAAATTGAGGCCATGGAAAATCAAAGAATCCCCACACAAATGAAACAACAAAGGGTACGGACGCGCTTGGACTTCCCAGAGCTAAGATTAAGAGCAGCCCAACCACCAACGGCGAACCCGCGGACAGCAACAGGTTCAACACAAGCACAACAATTAAGACAGCAACACCAAGCAAGTGCGAAAGTGCAAAATGGTGGTGTAAAGTTAAGTGAGTTTAACGAATTAGCTAAAGAGGTAAATGTGCTAAACCAAACTATTAATGTAGGTGCGATGTTAGCAGCAGTCAAAGACTTAAATAAACAACTAAAATCCCGTAACAGCGCATTATAACGCTTTACGGGTTTTAACAACTTTACGTTAAACTTAAACAACGAGGGTGGCGAAGGAAACACAACGAAGAAATAAGAAGACTCTAGTGAGCCAAACGTAGTCAACGTCAAAAACAGAACAGAATGGAGGAAGATTGTTGAGTCGGTGAAGACCCTTGATGGGTGGTAGGAGAGAAACAGAGAGAGGGTATATGACAATATTGTGGAGAATTAACGTGCGAATTCAAAAAAATTAGACAATATTGTTTAAAATAAATTAAATTTGCGCTGAACCTATCGTTGAGAACGCCACAGAAAACTAGTGTAGGAAGAATAATGGGGTTCAATAAAGCTCAGGTTGGATTATTTTTTGACAATTTAACTGAAGTTACGAGAAAATATAACTTCCCTCCTAACCGGGTTTATAACATGGACGAGAGTGGTATTGCAACAGTTCCAAATAGCCTACCAAAAGATATTTCTACAAAAGGGAAAAAAGTCTGTAGGTAAAGCAGTATCTGCTGAAAGAGGCCAGACAGTGACTGTTGTGTGCTGTTTGAGCGCCGGTAGGAATTATGTGCCGCCTGCAATAATCTTTCCCAGAAAACGTGAAAAGCCAGAACTTATGCATCGTGCACCTCCAAGATCGGCGATGTTCTTAGCAGAGGCAGGCTATATGAATACAGTTTTGTTCATCGAATGGTTGAAACCTTTCCGACATCATGTCAGAAGTTCACAGGACAACCCTGCTGTCCTGCTAATTTTGGACAATCATATCTCGCATATTTCCTTGGAGGCCATAACGTTCCCTAGAGAAAATAGCATTCTTCTTTTGAGTATTCCCCTACACTCAAGCCACAAAATTCAACCTCTAGACCGTTGTTTCTTCAGGGCACTCAAAGATTTGTACGCGGAAACCAGTGACCAGTGGATGGTAAATAATCCTGGGCGTGTAATTGGGTAGTTTCAAGTTGCGGAATTATTTGGAACGGCTTACATGAGGTGTGCCGCAATGGATAAAGCCATTTAAAGTTTGTGGTATGGTGCCCATTGATAGATTTATATTTACCGACGAAGACTTTCTTCCTGCTGAAGTAAATTGGGAGAAACTGACAATGAATCACGATCCGAGAGTTTACATCTTGAAACATCAAGAACATCCCAAAGTCCTGGTCCCTCGACATCACGATCCGATGGTTTACATCCTGCAATACCAATCACATCCCAAAGTCCTCGTCCCTCCACAGCTCTACAGCAACTTCTCGTCATATTTCTCCAGCAGATATTATGCCTCTCCCAAAGATTAAAACTCAGCGAAAGCGAATGAAGAAAAGTAAAAAATCTACTGTGTTAACTGGTACCCCCAAACAAAACAGATTTAGAGATGGAACACAAGAAAAAGGCCGATGAGGAGAAACAAAAAGCTGCAAAGAGAAAACTGACATCCGCAAATGAAGCACTCAGCTGAAAGGAAAAAAGATACAGAAAAAATCAGTTGAAAATCACCTAAAGCGTCTTCGAGTGTCGTGGATTCTGAAGCTATGTGCCCAGGATGTGAAACATTATATGAGGAGCCACCAACAGAAGATTGGTTACAATGTGACAGTTAAGACCTGGTGGCATGAAAATTGCTCATGCTATGAAGGGGGGAAATTTTTATGCGACCTGTGTTAAATTAACAATGACTTTGATGTTTAGAAACTTACCTTTATTATTTATTTATTATTATTTACCTTTGTTTAACTAAATGTATATTTTCTTATCCGTTTATCTGTATTCTGTTCAAATAATATTAAAATTATGAGTTAACACAAAAAGTTGTTGCTTTATTGTTACATCGGAACTTTACCCCAAGCTATGAGGATCTTTACCCTTGAAATGGGGCAAAAATCCGCATTTGCCAGTTTGACTACCAAGATTTTAATAAAATATTTATTGTTTTCACAGAACCTCTGAATTTTAAAATAAGGTAGAGTATACTTCTATCTATATTAGAAAAAAAAATGAAGTAGATACAATGAATGCCAAAGATTAAAAAAAATAAATTGTAAAAAATGCGAACCTTTACCCTCGGTTACTCTACTGGATGTTCTATTTAAAACTAATACCTTGAAGATGTTCCGCTGTAGTGAGTCAACCTGTATATTTAAAAATATATTTATAATGTGCGCATTTTGCACTACATCACTTTAAGAAAAAAAGAAAAACTTGCAAATCTTTTCATAATGCCAATATTGAACTTTGGCGCACTAATGAGCAACCCTGTATTATTAAGAAAAATCAAAGAGTACTATTGCTTGTAAAGTATTTTAAATGAGGTTAGAGCAAATTATCATGGAATCAGAAAGTGTGGAACCATAGAATTTGATCAAACTGCAACTATTTTCCGATTCTGAAAGGATCTTGCAAGTCTGGTCGACTTATTATCATAAATCTAAACTTCCAAACTTCCTTACCTTTGGAAATAAATCTAATTTTCAGGAAAACAATTACATTAATCGATTTTCAGCAAGATCGACTGCTACAACTACAATAAACTATTTAACCATGTACATGGGACGCCTCTGGTGCACTAATTAATATCAAATTAACCGCAGTGACTAAGGTCGATGAGTAATGCTTACAGATAAAATTTCAATGTCTTACCGCAGTTATTACCAAAGTTGTCAGCAAAATAGTTTTTGTAATTCCATAGTGAAGTACTTTTCGACTAATTGTAAGACATATTAAGTTTAATCAGTTGGATTTAAAGAAGTCATACCTAAACGATGTCTTATTCTTTTTTGAAATATCCTTTCTGATACAAAATTAGTAATATTTTCGTACTTACCACTTCAAACACTTTCAATAAGGTCCACTTGTCAAAAGCCATTATAACTTCTAACACGCCATGTTTTGTTACACAGTAAGATTTAACACGAAACAAACACTTGAATGTTGAAGATTCTTTGAAGTCTCCTTTTTAGAATGTTTATAGTTTATGCACTAATTCTTATTAAAAGCAGAAGCTCACAACCGTAACAGTCTTTTACCGCAATTAACTCGCTGGTTTTTCTCTAATCTATGGCTCTAATAACACTACATGTAGTATTCGATTCTAACTATTTATGTAAAGGTTGACTACTTAACTAATTGCGCAATTATTATCCTAAAAACGAAAGAAAAACACTGTTAAAAGTAAAATTACAGAAACTGTAAGTAAGTCTTGCATTCAAGGCAAAACAGATAAGTTATTGTTTTATTTAAACTCGGTGGACAATAATGGTTTTGTTTAAAGCGCGATACAATAGTGAATGACGGACACTTAAAAATTGCCGCAAAGTTTCCTTTGTAAAATTGGTTAAAATAATATAAATAGTGTAAAGAGTGTCAAGGCCCCAAGGTTGCTATAAAAAAATGATTTGCCGTAATTGTTTTCAATAATTCATGTGAAAAGGTTTTTACAAACCTATTACAATTTTGTTGGTAACTTATCCTCAGAATGAATTATACTTGTCCATATACTGGAATTTAGTAATGGTCACTGTAAATACAGAGTGTTCTTAAAACATTTTCCCAAATTTTACAGTGTGTTGTGGGTTCCAGTAAATCAAAAACGTTCCAAGGAACATATGGGCATAAATGTTCTAATAAGAAAATACTTGAGTCCATACGTTAGGAGACCTTATTTAAGATTTGAAGCAGCAAGTTTCATCAATTGTTTAGATCAATTGTACGGCCTCCAAGGTCACCCGATTTAACCCAGCTCGATTTTTATTTATGGACTAGGACAAGCATTAATTCGGCGAGCAGAGGATTGTATTCTCGCTCGAAGAAGGAATTGTAAACATGTGTTGGAGGAAGAACAAGCAGCCTTTAGGCCAGACAAACACAAGACCGCATACAGGGTGTCAATTTGAAACCGTACAATTTGTTATATCTCTGACAAAAAGAAATTTCTACAACCGTTTCTACATGGAAGGGGTACCATCATGATTCATAAGCTAACCTACCCCGTTCAACCTCTTAAGCTCTAGGCATCCCAACAAAAAAGATTCTAATGACAACATCCACTTTATCATTGAAAAGCTCTTAAAAAGTGCTTTTCAATAGCAGCAAACATTTTTACACAACAAAAATACATAACTAGCCTTTCTATATCTGGAAACAGCTTTCGGCCAAGTACTTCGAAAACAATATGGGAAGCACTGGAAGGACTTCGAACTGATTCCAAGTTG
This sequence comes from Limonius californicus, assembly GCA_014611495.1. Lineage (NCBI taxonomy): Eukaryota > Metazoa > Arthropoda > Insecta > Coleoptera > Elateridae > Limonius > Limonius californicus. The sequence goes on along the minus strand of JABXWE010020755.1, from coordinate 6,621 downwards.
CAAAAATTCATCAAATGCGTATACCAAAAAATGCTGCGGGAGTAAAGAGATTAAAACAAGGCGATAGCTTAAGCCACTACTGTTTGTGACTTATATAGATCCAATAATATAAGCAAACAAGAGCCACAAGACTAGAGTACTACCATACACTCTAAATCCAATGTTGATGACATTGTTCTAGTAACAGGGAACATAAGTGATCTCCAAAGAAACTTACAGATCTGGAACATTTACCTACAAGTTAAAGCAATAAAGATAAACATCAATAAGAGCAAACTTTTCACGCCACTAAAGAGGGAAGGGAAGGAAACTCAAACTTCTGGATAAATGGTCAACTATTAGAATACGTGGACAAATTGGGGAACAATCAGCACGAATAGGAAAATAGAACAAGAAGTGAGAAACAGGATAGGCAGAGTATACCATCAGATAAACAGCACCCTAAAAAAAATAATTAAGCCCAAAAATCAAAATACCCCTATATTATATATTATATATTACACCTACACTTATGTACGGCACGAAATCGCGAGCAACGCTCTATAAACATATATTCATGGTACTAACTTGAATGAAGTACCTCAAAAAAGTACAAGGAAAAACAAGGAGAGGCAGGGTGAGAAACAAAAGCATAAAAGACGATTTAAATCTAAAACCATTGATAGACAAAAACCAATTAAATTGGTACGGTCACCTAGTACGTATGAAAAATAATTCACAAGCAGATGATGCAAATGCTAGCCTAAGATAAAAAACACAAGGATCTAGAGGGATATCCATCGTAAGAACAAGAATGTTGGCAAGAGATCGAAACAACATCCAGAAATGGAGCACAAGCCCATCACCATGACACATAACTGGGTAGTAGAGAAAGAAGAAGTAGTTTGGTTGTTGTTCCCCTATACATTTCTGATAGATCGTTTCGGATATACGAAAGGTTCATAGTAGTAAGTAAGTAAGTTCATCAGAAGTAATGAGAATTAAATATTTACTCTATATGTGGCAACACCACATCAATGTGATTAAAAAGAGTTATTGGGTAATATGGTAGGTAAACAGTTGCAACAATTTGGTATGATCGGTGAAGGGTTCTTGTTATCTACTTATTTGAAGTTGTGTTGAAATAGGGCGTCCCATAAACAAAACAGAAACGTATAGATTAACGCAATTACATTTTGCGTTAAATTCAACGAAGCTGCTTTAAAAACGCTTCTAATATTAAAAGCAGCATATGGAGATGATGCATTGCGCTCCGTATAAGTTTCCAGATGGCGCAAATCTTTTAAAAAGGACGTAAAAAGCGTTGAAAATATAATCGTTCACATGATGTAAATATTTCCAAGGTGTGCTTCGTATTAAACGAAGACAGACGGGTACGAGTTGCAATGATTGCTTATGAGGTTCATAACATTTTGGGTAACATGCTATGATAAAAATGTGTGCAAAAATGGTGCCCAAGCACATATCCGATGATCAAAAACAGAATTGTTTTTCTATTAGTCAGGAAATGTTGGATCGCTTGAAAACCAAACCAAATTTCATGCACAAGTCATAACAGGAGATGAATCACGGCCACTTGAATACGATCCTAAAAAGGCAAAAAGCAGGGTGGTACACGTCATCAACTCGACAAAAGCAAGCTGGCATGAGTGAATTAAAAATTAACTCCATGCTCATCGGGAGGTCTTTGAGCGTTTGAGGGAAAGAGTTTTGCGTGTACGACCTGATATTGTCGCCTTCTGGATTTTCAATCACGACAATGCTCCGAGTCACACTCATCTGGCGATTAAAAAGTATATCCGCCTCTTCTTCCTTCTATTACAGCCTGGAAAGCGTTATATTCTCGGTGTCTCATCAGGTGGCCTAAGTATTTTGTTCTTCAGATTAAAATTATTTGCATAAGTTGGGGTTGTGAGCCAATTTTGTTGGTAACTGCTTCATTTGTTACTCTTTGAGTCCGTGAAATCCTTAATATCCTTCGATAAGTCCACATTTCAAATGCCTGTATTTTCTTAATTGCATCTTCTTTTGGGGTCTATGTCTCACATCCTTAAAGAAGTGTAGACCATATGTAACATTTTAAAAGTTTTAATCGCAGCGGTTATGAGATTTTTAAATTACACAGAACGTTCTTCATTTTGTTAAATGCTGCTCTAGCTGTTTCAACTTTTTGTCTAACTTATTTACCACGATACATTTTATTGTTAATGTTTCTTCCTACATATCTATACTCTGTTACGTTATTAATAATTTTATCCTTTATCAATATAACTACGTTATGATTATTCAAATTTGCTAAATAGTATGATGTTCGTTTTTGAAATATTCATATTGAGCCCTACGTATTACTTTCCGTAACTAACTGATCTATCAGGATTTGGGGGTCTTCTTTGTTATCAGCAAAGACAATTGTGTTGTGGGCGTATCTGATGTTGTTAAATATGATTCCATTTATGTTGATGCTTTCTGGTCTATAATTCAGGTTAGGTTGTATAATTGGCTCTGAATATAGGTAGAGGTGACAGAATACAGCTTCGACGTACTCCTCGTATTATTTCTGTATCGTCTGTTTCCTCTCCATCTATGTCAATAGTAGCCGACTGATGCCAGTACAAATTTACAATAAGGTTTATATCTCTACTCTCTAAATCAACATTTTTTAGTCCTTATATTAGCATTTCATGTCTAACTTTGTCAAAGGCTTTTTCATAATCAATGTAGCAGGCATATATATCCTTGTTGAATCCATACATCTCTCTAGTATTACAACTAGACTAAGTATGGCTTCTCCAGTTCCCATTCCTTTTCTAAATCCATATTGTGAGTTGCTGAAGTAGTCTTCACATTTTTTCCTTATACGATTGTTAATTATTCTGAGGAAGACTTTCAACGTGTGGCTCATTAGACTGATTGTTCTGTAGTCTCTGAATTTGTTTGCTTTTTTGGTTATTGTAATAAACGTCGAACGAAGCCAGTCTCTCGGTATTTTAACACTTTCGTATTTATCGTTAATGAGCGTTGTCAGTTTTGTTACTGTTTCGTCGTCTAGTTGCATAAGGTATTCGATTGTTATTTCGTCATCGCCAGGCGCCGTGCCTTTAGCTGTCGCTTTAATCGTATGTTCTACTTCGGATTTAATAATTTTTGGCCCTTCTTTGGATGTTACAGTTGGATGTTCTGCACTTCCATTGTCTTGAAACAGGTCTTTGATATAATATGCTTTCCATATCAGCCTCTTTTCTTCTAGATATACCACCACTTTGTTCTGTTCGTTGGCTATGTTCGTTGTCGTTCTCTTTCTATTACTCCCTGTCATCTGTGTCACCATTCGATGTAAATTTAGTCATTGTTTGTCCAGTTGTTTATCCTCTAAGGACTCCTAAGCATCATCGATCTCACGATCAAGCTCCACCGGATCCGTCTTTGCCCAACGGCCAACCAGAACTCCGTCGTTCTGCCCGACTGGCTCAAAGAGGTTTAAATACCTCCGCTTCCCGGATTTGAATTCAATGTTCTATTCACTCTGAAGATGCAAGCTGCAATGTTGCAAACAGCTAACAGACGTAAGCGGATTAAGTATTATTATCCTGGCAAACAAAATACATTAAGATCAAATCCTTGTCCGCCCCATGGTTTAAATATTCTAAGCACGCGGCCCTGTTTAGGCAGGCAGGGCCTACGAACAAATATTGCTCAAACTTCTAGATCAAATGCTTGTAAAGGCAGACAAGCTACAGGTCGGGCCTTACCTGATAATGCTGGGTGCAGTTCCCAAATGACGACGTGATCTAAGCCGGAAGTAAATTGTAATACTGACAACTTAATTTAATTTTCATTTCTTTTAAGACTAAGCTTGTATGTTCATTAAAACTATTTTCACACCCTTCTATAACACGGTTTAGAAATTTGGCTCAATGTTAGAAGAACACCCTATATATCCCACTTATATTTTTATAAACCATATAGAAACACTTTCGAAATTCACTTTTTATTCCAATTCAACTAAACTATTTAATGGATCTGCGATAAAAGTACCGTCTTCTTTGGAAACTTTAGTACTCTAATACAGTTTTTCGTATTTAATCATTCCTGTAACACAATATCTACAAAAAAGGATATTTACCAGTAATTATAGATTGTGTGATTCGTATGTTACACATTGTAAAATATACAGGGTTCTCCGTGCAATTGAACTGTAGGGGTAGGCAAAATAAATAGGCAATTAAATTGTTAAGATTTTTAATCCATAGGATTCTTTGAAGAAGAATGTAAACTATATCATTGCTATTAGATATAATATGTGCATGTTAGATGAAAATAATTATACCTTTAAAATTCAAAAAAAAAACTTGTAAAAAGTATTAATAAACACCAAACGTGTAATTTTAACGGTCTTTTTGTTGCCATGAAAGTGCTAACTTACGCAATTCTTGCAAAAGTATTTTCTAAGAAATAATTATATCAACAAACGACTGAGAATCACGTACACATACGAAGGACTATAAGTTAAAAAAGAAGAAAACATAAATGCGAATTAAAACCGTAAAGGTCAGCTAAATTTGTTAATTAAAATATTTAAAAGCGTATACGACTTCCACATCTCTGTGATATGTGCTGCAACATAAGGTAGTTCACAAATTTCACAACAGATGTCTGTTGAATTTTGACAAAGAGACCTAATGTTTCATAATTCAGAAGAGTGTGTGAACAGTCTAGTTTTAAATCTTGTTTGTGAGTTCATTAAAAGTTTGCAGGAATACTGTAACGAGTAATGGAAAATACAAAATCTTCTGGGTCCCAAAATTATAAAAATTTCTTATTTTTCTATGGTAATATGTTTCACATTCTTTAGGTTTAGGAAAAATTCTATTTTATGAAATATCATAAGAACTAATGATAAAAACTTGGTAAACAAGTGCAAAAATACGATAAAAACAATCTGCATTTATAGTATACAGGGTGGCTTAACCAAAACAGTAACAGTAAGCCTTGAATAACTTTGCAAATGATCAAATTTGAAAATATCGGCAAAATAGGTTAACAATAAAAATAATATAAAGGGGGACGTTTTTATCATGTAAGTCATCTACCCCACTTCATCCCTCTAGCGGCCACCACCATCAACTACATAATTTTAAATGGCAAAGGGTGGTACTTGCTATGGGAAATATTAATATAATTATTACATGTCCAAATTGGCCACTACCAACTTCCGTACAATAGTACAATCAGTTTTGAAAGCATCTTCGTACAATATGAAAAATTGCGGGCGTTAATGAACGACACTGGGTGGGTAATTGACTCTTAATTCATTCGAAAAATCTGGTTGAGTAGCATAGATCTTAGTTATTAATTGAGCCCACAGGAAGAAATCTAATGGGGTGAGATCAGGTGAGTTGGCTGGCCACCCTACAGTATTTTCAACCAATCTGCAGAGCGAAAACGTATATTTTCAGTTATTAAAGTTTTATATACAATGTAAACAATTCGTTACAATAAGTCTCATTTGATAATTCTTAACACTTCTTACAAACGAATAGAATTAGAAATCAAACCCTGCATTATTCTGCTTCGTTGCTATAATACGTATTTTATTGTTAAATCATACAATGGTGGCCATTTTAAACATTTAATAAAATAACCTAAACAATATTTGCAATTTTATGTTTTAACATTTCTCATACACATCCGCAAGTTTAAATTTCTATTTCTCATAAATAAATTGATAGAATTGCATAATTTTTCATATTTTATAAAGACAAGAACCTTTCAAAATGTCTCTTTGACAATTAAAATTTTGGGCTTGGTGATGGTGGGGTTAAGAGGAAGAAACAGGGTAGAAGGCTTACATGGTAAAAGATGTCCCCCTTCAAATTATTGTTGACCTGTCTCGCCGATTTTTCGAAGGTATTCGAAGCGGACCGTTTTAGCTACTACACTCTGCACGTGGAGTTAGTTAAGCAAAATATGTTCACGGTATTACAACTACCATCCCTTGAAAATATAATGCACATTACCCCAATGCCAAGATTTATCTGGTTTTCTTAAGATGAGAAGCGCACCGTATTGGTAGCCAATTTATTCTGTCATATACTAAACGTATTGTCTTTTACTTTGACTGCAGTTGGCTCTTCAGTGTTCAAGTGAGATTTCAAAAATTTCGAAGCAAGTAGGACTGTGGAAAAGGCGTTGTACTTTATAGTAATTTTGGATTTAACAATATAATACATAATTTTTTGCTCAAAAATGGGTTGTTAATATCTCAACAAATCTACGTAGTTCCCAAAACTTAGTTTAATCGATCACTGAACATAACCTTAAAGTATATGAAGTGTTAAAACGTTCTGCTCGAATTAAAACACTGTTACTTTCACTGCAATTTGTTCAACCAGTCAGTAGCTTTATAATTCAGATAATATTATTATAAAATAAATCTTACTTAGTAAAATTTTTATAATAACTGTATCAGAAACATTTTAATAAAGAAAATGAAAACAAGTATTTGAAATTTATTAGCCTTAAATTGTTTGATAGACATTATTTATTTTTATTTTAAATAGAAATTTAGCTTTTATGTATGTAATCACTTTTAAATTATAATTGCAACATAAGGCAATATGA
>JABXWE010020754.1:0-12260 GCA_014611495.1 Limonius californicus | reverse complement strand
CAAAGACTAGATCAGCGCTTAAGAGAAACAGGAAGAATGGAACCTGTGCAGGGAGTTGGTGGAAGACCACGACATGTATTACAACCCGAAATAGAAGAGAACATCTTACAGGTATTTGAAGACGAACCTCGACAAAGTAGCCGTTCTGTAGCTCGAGGACTTGATATTAGCCATACTGCTGTACATCGAGTGAAAAATCTCTTACATCCGTTCCACTTCCACCGAGTCCGTGGGTTGCTTCCGGAAGATTATCCGCGACGGATAGAGTTTTGCAGATGATTATTACGGCAACAAGTAGTCAGGTCGGGTTTCATTGAAAACATTTTATGGACGGATGAAGCCACATTTGCCCGTAACGGAATGTTTAATATGCACAATATGCACCACTGGGCCGATGAAACCCCTCATGTCTTGCATAGACTAATAGGGCCAAACATTTTGCCCCGTCGATTAAACGCCGAAAATGTTGTCTATTTTTTAAACAACGATTTTCCGGGATTATTGGAGGAACTACTATTACTTGTCAGGAGAGACATGTGGCCTCAGTTAGATGGAGCTCCAGCCTACTGGTGGCTTCAAACTAGGGATTAGGTTTCATGGCCCGCAAGAAGTCCCGACCTAAATGTCCTAGATTTTTTCTTTTGGGGCATTTTAAAAGCTCTTGTTTATGAAGTAAAAATTGAAACCGAAGAACAACTTATTGAACGGATAAATAATGCAGTTAGAGAAATAAAATATTGTAACATGCTGCAAAATCTAATACCAAACATGATTACTCGGTGTACCAAATGTTTAGAAGTTGCAGGTGCTCATTTTGAATAGCTATTGTAACCAAAAAAGGAGTTAAATTTAAATAAAATGTATTCAATCTTGAGTTCTAAATTATTTCAATAATTTTAGAGGATATCCATGACAAACATGAACACACACTTGATTTAATTGCCGATTCACAAACATATACGATCAAGGGTAACTAAATGCATGTCGCTTTGCTTTAAATTGTACAGTGTTGCCAAATTAAAAAACCTTTAAGTGCTTATAATTTAAAGACTCTTCGTCTAAGACCAAATTGGAGTTTTTTGCTTGTTTTTCAACGTATAATTGCGTGGTGTAATTATTAGCCGCACGTTTTAATACACCCTGTATAAAATTTACGAAAAAAATTGTAATGGCCTTGTTTTGGAAACCAGAAATCTAGTTGTAAAGTTGTAAGAAAACTTAGCTTAGCTATCTCGTTTTCTAGATACCCCAATTTACTAATTTTTAAACCAAATGTTTCACTACTGGGTCAGATTTCATCCACTTTTCACACACAACTGTACTTTTTCCTTAAAGCTTGAACTGTTAGCTTTCCAGAACAATGAAGTTTACCAAAATTGGGCAAGAAAGAAATAAGATATTTCCATATTAGTAAATTGAGGTGCAACAACTTTAAAGCGCTATATCTCCGTAACAGTGTCGAATTTGAAAAAATACTAGGTGATTTAGGGTTTAAGTAACTTCAGGTATACGTGGTTAAAGTTTACGCAAATGTTTAGAATCATCCTTTATAAATATCTGACATGTTGAGAAGAAAAAAAGAGTATAATATTTTTTTGTAATGTCCTTCTTTATTTGAAATCTGTAATTTTACATTCACCAAATTATGTAATAAATTACACAACATCTCGAAGAGTGCTCAATAGCCATCTTCATATAGTAAGTAGGTTTTCTAGACCTTGAATGACCTAGGGATAATATGCTTAAAACTAAGCCTTAATTCTAAAACTAACTTAACTTAAAAGTAATCAAAACCTGTTTGGTAATTCATTGGGTGCATATTGCAGAAGTCTCTTATTGTTTCTTGGCTGATTCATAAGGTTTGTTGCCAAATCGTTTGGGTGTATACTGAGTCGGGTTCGATATTGCTTGCTGTAGTTGTCTATTTCCTCCTTCACCGTTGGGATTTGGAGGTCATTCCGAATAACCGCGTTTGTCACTTACCAGGGTGCGTTTACAATCATACGTAGCACTTTTGACTGGAAGTGTTCAAGTATCTCTATATTGGAGTTGGAAGCGGTACCCCAGAGTTGGATTCCATAACACCAAATCGGTTTAATAAACAAGGAGTTTGTTGTTGATGGTAAGTTATGAGTTTCGACCAAGTAGCCAGTACATTTTGGTGAGTGTTAGACCTAATTGTTTCCTCTTCGTAAACAGGTGCTTTCGCCAGGTGAGTCTCCTGTCCAGGTGGATTCCAAGATATTTTACTGCTTCCTGGTGTGGCAGTTGAGTGTGGTTTAGATAAACAGGAGGGCAAGTTTCTTGTCGGGTGGTGAACGTTATATGTGCAGATTTAGTTTCATTAACTTTAATTATCCATTTCTTTAGCCAAGATTGTATTGAAGTTAAGATTGTTTGTAGAGTTTGTGTGGCGACAACAGGATTATTATCAGCGGCTAGGACCGCGGTATCATTCGCAAATGTTGCTATTAGAACTTCTGGTGTAGACGAAAGTCAGCCGTGTATATTAAGTATAGCAAAGGCCCAAGGACACTGCCTTGCGGTACTCCAGCTTTTACCCCATAGAGTTCAGTTAGTTCAGTGCCAATTTTTACTAGAAAGTGTCGGTTTTGTAGGTATGATTTAAGTAGCAGGAAATAGTTCAAGGGGAGGATTAATCGTAACTTAGCTAACAGTCCAGCATGCCACACTTTATCAAAAGCCTGCGAAATAACAAGAAATGCTGCGGAGCAGTACTGTTTGTTTTCAAATACTTCGATGATTTTATCAACAATCGGTGAATTTGCTCTATCGTGAAGTGCATCGGTCTAAAACCGAACTGGTGATTGGGTATATTTTCGTTATTGTCAAGGATTGTAGAGAGACTAGTTTGTAGAATTTTTGCAAACACTTTAGAGGCTATGGGTAGTAGGCTTATCGGTCGATACGATTTTACCTCGTTTGGAGGTTTCCCTGGTTTTGGGATTAGAACGATTTGTGCTACGTTCCACTGACTTGCAAAGTACCCAATGTGCAGGATTGCATTAAATAGTTGCGTGAGATATTTTATTCCCTGGTAGGGAATTGTTTAAGAATTTGCCCAGTAATCAGGTCGTACCCCGGTGCTTTCTTGAGTTGTAGTGTTTTAACAACGCTTTGAACTTCGGCGATTTTGATGGGTGGGACTGGTGCCTCAAGTTGGTAAGGGGTTTCAAGTATCCGTATTAGTTCTTCCTCTTCTTCCGGTTCATTTTCTGATGGGTGTGGTTGGAAAACTTCGGAGAGATGCTCTGCAAAAACACGTGCTTTCTCCTCATTACTTCTAGCCCATGTTCCCTGACGGGTCCTGATTGGTGGTTAGGCTTTTATGATCTATTTAATCTTTTTAGTCGCTCTCCATAACGAGTAATCAGTATCTTCAGTATGTGTAAGTCCTCTCAGGAAGGTTTGAATACATTCGTTTTTGTTGTTGTTAAAGAGCTCTTTTAGTACTTGGATCTTAACATTGAGCAGTCGTTTGCTTTCAGCCCTTCTCAGTCTCTGCTATTGTTTTCTACGCCTTCTTTTCTCCAGGATTTTTTGTTGGATTGATGGGGGGCAATTGTAGGCTAAGTAAGGTTCAACTGGTTCAGGCGTTGCGTTCCAGCCCGCCTGTTGGACTGTGTCATTGAATAGTTTTGACAGCTGTTTCAATGTTTTCTTCCGTTTTAAGGGGAACATTTAACGGTAGATTATTGTCGACGATTCGTCTAAATTCGTCCCAGTTTGTTTTTTTTTTGTTACTTATACCTGGTTGTGTACTTGTCCTTATTGTTTTTGCGGCTCAAGTTATTAAAACTTGAGAGTGGTCAGAAGATAAATCAAAGCATGATTTTGCTGTAGCACATTCATGAGGGATGCCTTTTGTAATACCGAAGTTTACGAGGTCGGGTATTTTGTTTCTGTTTGTTGGCCAGTACGTGGGCTCTCCGGTGGATAAATATTTCAGGTGGTTTTTCTCTACAGTTTTGAGTAGTTCACGGCCTTTATGCGTAGTAAGTCTGAACCCCAGTCGGTGTGCTTGGCGTTATAATCTCCACCAGCAATGATTCGTCGCCCTAAGGTGCTGAAGTAATTTTCATAGTGTTCTTGTATTACTCTGTGTTTGGGAGGGAAGTAGACAGTCGAGATAGTTAGAAAACCTGAGGAGCCTTCTATGGCTACATTTGTGGCTTCGAGAAAGTTTTTTCTATAACTGTTAGTTTGGTGGAGTTTTATCGAATTTTTTATTATTACTGCTGATTCACCTCGTGCGGTGCCATTTGGATGATTAGTGGAGTAAAGTGAGTAGTTTGGGATTTTAAGGTGACTTCGCTTCGTAAAATGGGTTTCAGATATGAGTATAATATCGATGTTGTAGTTACAAATGCATACTTTCTGTTCTTCTGTGTGTTGTGAGAGCCCATTTGCATTCCATAAAGCGATTTGTAATAAGTTATCCATTATTTGAGTTTAGACAGCACAGATGTAAGAAGGTTTAACATGGTGCCTATTTCTTCAAATAAGCCTTTCATCATGTTTTTAACTCCAGCAGGTCGTTGAGTTGTTGGGGAGATTGGTTTTGGTTTGGGATTGGCATAGAGTTGTTGATAGCATGAGATTGTTGGATTTGTTCATTGGTTATTGATGAATATAATAGTCCAGGTCGAGTTTGTTAGTAGGTTTTGATTTGTGCTGGAGAGCTGGTGTATAGTTTTTGGTCGAAGTGGTGAAAATTGCTTTTTCTGCAGTTCTTTACAATTTGCGGGATGGTTTTCTCCGTATAAGACACATTGGACATCACGAGATTTTGTTTTTCGTGAGCATGCTCCAGTGATGTGGTCCGCTGCGCGTTTGACGCATCGTGGTTTTAAATCACAAACATTTTTCTGTGGCCATATCTCTGGCAGTTAGCGCACTGGACTATTTCTCGTTTGTACTTTGGCGGCTCAAATTTGATTTTGCATTGTTGGAGAAATTCCACATTGTAAATATCTTTATTGTTTGGGGCGGGTTTCAGTCCAATGACAAACATTGGGAGGGGTGTTTTGGTTCTGTATTGTTTAATGTTCCATATGTTAGTTTCTGTGTGGCCTAGTTTTGCAATTTCATTTTTAATGTCATCAGTATTGATGGAATAGGGCAAATTTTTTAGGACTATCTTGAAGTTTCTTTCCTCTTTTAACTTCTAAGTGTAAAATTTTGTGTTTTTTCGGTCAAGGCTTTTGTAATTTTTCTGTAGGAGGGTATAAGATACAGAGTAAGTTGTCTTGTTATTTAAAGTTTAAAATATTGGTTTTGGAAGTTTAATTTAGCTATTGGTAAATGGGTTAATAAATCGATGTATACTATAAATGGTTTAAGAGTTGTTAACAGTTTACACACGACGAACATTTTGAACTACAATATACCACACTGTTCGTGTTCGTGTCTATGAGTTTTGTTTTGCACTAAATTTGATTTGGTTGCTAATGTACACAGTTCTGTATGTTTTGGATGTAGTTGTCATTAGTCGAAGGCGCAATATCTATAAAAATTTCAGAAATATGGTTATTATTCGGTTTATTAGTGTTGCGAAATATTAACGTTTATTTATTTACCACTGAGAAGCTTGGAAATAATCAAGGCAAATTTTTAACTTTAATTTTTTTTACCCTGATCATAAGCACATTTTTTTCTCAGTTTTTTTTTCATTGTAGCGTTTACATATATTTTCTGTTAAAGCTCCAGAAATAAAAATATTAATTACATCTGGCATACATTGCCTGGCGTTTAGAGCCAAATCTAAGCAATTACAGGTTAATTGAGTTGCGCTCCTCACGAAGCACGTTTTAACTTCAATTGAGCTGGCTCTATGTGTTGATTAAAATAGATGTTCAATCACTGCTCTTAATAGGAAAATACCTATGTCCTGTGGGTTAAATTGAAATTAGAAGGAATTAAAATTGCAACACAATTTTGGTAAATATTTCATTCTCATTACTTCTTACTCAATGCTTATTTTTAAAATTTACTTTAACGTAAGTAAAAGCGTGAGTATCACAGTTTCCAGTTTTCTCTAAGGATTGAATTTTTATAGCTCCAGTACTGCGCTCGTAAAATAGCTTTAAAGCTACAATTTGTCCGTCTGGTTTTTATGAAAGAATAACATTTTAAACCAGCCGCTACAACAAACCACACTATTGGAATGAATCTCGTAGGAGGTAGGCGGATACAGCTTCTGTTAAATGATCTATTTTTTAAATTGTTTTTATGTACCTGAGCCTGTTTATTTTTGTCGAAACGGTTTTAAATTACCAGTAGCGTATTTTGCCAACGTCACCCAACCGCGATCTATTTTTATGGGTGAAATCATTACGTGCATGTGTTTGTGCGTCATTTCAAGCCATTCAGTTGATATATTGTCTATTGAATAACGTGTCAAATATTGTGCAACCGAGCTTGCTTGTTGTGGCACTTGTACACCAAACCATTTAAATTTATATCTCGCGCTGCCAAGATTGGAAATTAATGTAAATAAATTCAAATATGAACAGCAAGTAGGACATTAGTTTGCTAAGAGAAAGTCCTAACACAATAGCAGCCAGCGTATGACTTAAGTGCAGTTTATACATCTTGTTCATTGGTCCTGCGATAAATCTTGCAAAATTGAGACCGAAGTGTGCGTTGCGCAACATAAAGGCGATGCATATTTATGCGAGCCAAGAAGAGGAAAAATGTAACGGCTTGAGATCTTTTCATTTCAGGCCATTTTTCAGCCGCAGAGTCGCGCCTATTAGCCGATTGAATCGAATTCCTCTTAAAATGAACGCGATTCCAGTAAAACCCTTTTATTGCTGACCTGTGGTTTGGAAGAATTGATTTATGGTCTTATGACAATTGTCTTTGTTATTGCTTAAGAAATGGGTGTGCTTAGAAAATCCCGGACCGAGATTAATACAGAATTATTAAAATTACAAAAAATATTACTTGGCTATAAAAAAACAATCAAAATACTAGGACATGCAGTAAATATGAGTGCGATATGCTTTTATTATGAAGAAGTGGCCACTCTGAAGTTATTATTTTAACATTTTGTTACATTTGCTACGGTTCAGAAAAAGAGAAAATGTATTTTAGCTAATTTTGTCAAAACCCATAAGATGATCATGGATATAAGGAAATTTCAGTATTTTTATTATTATCAGCGTCTATTATTTTTAAATACATACAGTACTTACGGTCTACTTTTTTAGAGTATTAAGTATTTTTATTCTAACCTATATTACTAGTTCTGTTCTTAATTCAAAGGCTTATCCATATATGGCTCGTAGTTTCTGGTACATGACGCGGCAGACTTTCTTGCATACTTACACTAGTACTGCCTCTACTTCTAACTTACTTACTCTTTGGCGCAACGGTCCTCAAGGGGCCATGGCCTCCTGAAAGGGTTTCTAGACTGTTGTTTTACAAGATGTGGTCGTCACTCACACCTCAACCTTTGGCATGATTGCCAGAGGGGGGTTTTACTCTTTACTCTTCTCCATTCTTGATATCGGATACAATTTTCCTCCACTCTTTTCTGTTAGCTGCTTTCTGCTTCCATTGGGTGACTCCAGCTGTTCTTAGGTCCTTGTTTACTTCTTCCTTCCATCTTAGTCTCGGTCTACCCCTGCTTCTCCTTCCTTCCGGTTTGCTTTGCAGTACCTTCTTTGGTCGTTTTGTTTGTTGCATTCGCTCAACATGTCTCAGCCACCTTACCTGCGTGCTTCTAATCTCGTTGGATATGCTTGCTTCTCCGTACCGTGTCCTGATTTCACTATTTGTTAGGACACGTCACAAACCGTTCTCATTCACTGGCCCGTATATCTTTCTTAATATTTTACGTTCCCACGTGTCCAGCTGTTTACGTTTATTCTGTGTTAGACACCAAGATTCCGCCCTATAAGTCACTACCGGTTTTATCAGAGCCTTGTACACTTTTACTTTATTTTTAATTGATAGCGTTTCTGAGGTGATTATATCCCTTAGCCCGAAATAACATCTATTCCACGCCGAAATTCTAGCCTTCAATTCCTCTTCTATGTCATTTCTTTAATTAATTATTGAGCCTAAGTATTTGAAATTTCTAACACGTCCATACCGGTTTTCGTTTACTGTAATTTCCTTAACATTTTTGTATCTATTTACATCTTTTGTGGTAATCGTACATTTTGTTTTAGATACATTAATTTTGAGTCCTTGGGTATCTGCTGCTTCCTCCATATATTTGACAACCTCTTTCAGTTCTTCTGTTGTTCTACTTACTATGTCGATATCATTAGCATATACCCGTAGTTGACACTGTCTATTATAGATTGTACATCCTGGGTTAATGAGGACATTTCTTATTATCCTTTCCAAAGCGAAATTAAACAGCGTTGTTGACATTGCGTCTCCTTGGCTCAATCCATTGCTTATCATAAAGCTCTCTGTCAGTTGTCCTTGTATTCTAACCATAGCTTTCGTGTCCCACAGACACATTTTCACCACTCTAATTATCTTTCTAGGTACCCCAAATTCATCCAATCCTTTGACCAGTTCCGACTTTATTATTGTGTCGTAGGCTTGCCTGAAATCTACGAACAGGTGGTGCGCATCTATATTAAATTCCCAGAATTTTTCGAGGATCTGCCTGATTAGGAATAGTTGGTCGGTAGTTGCCCTACTTTCACGGAACCTGCACTGTTATTCACCCACTATATTTTCCAATATAGGGCATATAACTGTCGTACTCCATTCTCTTGGGATTGTTTTTTGTTTCCAAATGTTTCTACTAGGGAGTGCATTGCTTCTCTTATCGCTGGTCTTCCGTATTTAAACATTTCCGCTGCCATGCCATCCTCGCCTGGAGCCTTGCAGTTTTTTTAGTGTTTTTATCACTTGGCTATTTCTTCTTTTGTCGGTGGGTTAACTGAGTCTTTTTCATCCCGGTCGTCCCGTCTTTCATTTATTGTATACACTTTATCCTGTGCTTGGTTCAATAATTTCGCGAAGTACTCCTTCCATCTCCTCATTATGTATTTATTTGTTTGCTACCCAGCAGCTTTCCTTCCTCACTCTTACAGAGCACTGTTTTTGGTTGGAACCCGGCTTTTTGTCTCTTTACCTCTTTATAGAAGCTCCTAGTATTTTATTCCCTTCCTGCTTCTTCCTTTTCTTCCATTATCTGTTGCTCGTATATTCTTTTTTCCTCTACATTTTAAGTTAGCAACTTTTCTTTTGTATTTAAAGTTTTCTATTTTATCATCCTTCATGTCCCTTAGCATTTCTAATCTTGCTTTATTTCTTTCGGCAATTACTCGTTCACATTCTTCATTGTACTATTTTTTCCCTTTGGTCATTTTGCGTTTTCCTACTATCTCCACGGTGGTCTCGGTCAGTATTCTTTTTATGTTTTCCCAACATTGCTCTATTTCTTCTCTATTCATATTTACTTTCTTCTCTTTTCGTTCCAGCATTTCATATTTCCCTTGTAAAGTATTACTATATTTTTCTCCTACCTCTAATATCGCAGTTTTATGTACAAAAGTTGCTACAGTATCATTTTCTAAATCCTGAAGGTCTTAGGTGTATACTAGATACAGGACCTGTCCTAAAATACTTCCCTATGGGACTTCGCTTTGATTTATTGACTTATGTTTGTGCTTTATACCGAAAGACAGTAAGTTTTACCAGAGCACTTTAGATAATTAAAACTTATTAAAAAATGTGCAAAAATGTTGTAACTAATGTGTTTGTATTTGCATCTACATTATATGTGTAATATGATTTTTTATATACTATAATGGCTAATTAGTAATTTTGAACTGTGAATATTTGTATTTCCTGGTAGTACGCACTGCATTTTAAGTTTAAATGCTAGCAGTAATTTTTGTAAGTTTCTCAGATATTATTTAATTGAATTGTAGCTCTAAATTTAGGTTATATCAAAATTTCCAATGACATACTACACTTAAACTATCAACAATAAAATACATTTTTTCAAACAACTGGTTTAATGAACATGGCCAATCTGTTGCCACTAAGGTTCTCTATAAATCTTTCAAAGTCTAGTAACACTATATCTTCCTGGTTTCGCTTGCGATATTTTTGATTTCGTCCTTGGTTTTCTTGATCGAAACCTGATGAAAACTTTGTCTTACAAACGCCATCATAAAAGGAATATCAGTTGCAATATATTTAAGGCGATCTCAACTGTTAATGATTTAGTATCCCTCTACATTGCTCTGCTTAAGATCCTTCGTTACAATCCACACTATAGTTTCATTCTTATGAAGAATTTGTATTGTTTATAAAACAGCAGTAAGTTAATAGAAATTATAATTATTATAATAGCATAGTTAATGTCGTTTGCACTTATTGCAATAATAAACATTTTTCTGTGACTATAATGTCTAGTTTTGTATTAATTTCTGTATTATGACAAAAACATTAAATATTTTCTTTCATAGTTCTCTATTAGGTTTCCAATATTTCAAATACGCACGTTTATCAGATGTACCGGACAGTGCGAAGCTTCCTTATTTTTCAATAAGATGGGGCACCATCCCAGAATACGCATTTAATTCTAGTTATTTGCATGTATAATTTGGCGAACGGTGCATGGGAACCCGTGGACTCCACAGTAGCCAAACCCCATAGGACGCCATTAGACTTCTTCTTTTAGGGTTATCTCAATGATATCGTGTATTTTACTCTACACGAAAATGTGGAAACCTTGAGGCATCGAATCGTTAATGCTAGCCGCGACCTATCTCAATTATTTTTAACACCGCAACTATTATAACAGAGACTTATTTAAAATTGAGATGAAATTCCTCTTAAATTCTTACAAAAGCGGAGCAAGAAATGCACATGTGCAAGCAAACACCAGCGTGTAATCTATCAACACTGCATATGACCGCTTAGCAGCTGAAATGATCATTTGCATTTGTTGATCCGCTTTTATGAGAATTAAAGGGTTTTTTCATCTCCATTTTATCATTTCTCTCACAACTCTCATCAAATCAAGAGACCTCACTATTTATTTCATGTAACGTTGTCATTTAATTATTAAAATTTGTTTAACGTATTATAGGAAAAAATTTAGATAATTCCGTAACATTTAATTCATTTCTTTGTTGCATCCATATTTTATAAGTTCACGTTTACTACCTTGTATCCTTAGCCTTGTTCAGTTAACCAACGCATGAATTTAAAGGTAATACACAGTTACCAGCATTTATATTAAAACCCTGAGATAAGAGTTCTTTTAAAGTTTATAGTTGAAGTGTGGTCTTTGTGTTTTTCCAACAACTTATGCAATAATATAGTAATATTTTTTTACATATGAAACGGAGATCATCTTTATTACGGATGCAAGTAAAGCAATATTCCCCCTTTTTTCAAACATAATATTTTTTTGTCGCTTCAATGTGGGGCTCATATGCAGGTCCCAAATATTGCCATGTTATTTACCCTAAATTATGTAATTATACTATGCTGTACATTGACTATGCTATTTTTGCTTCGTAATGCTTAACTTATATGTAAAAGGATACTATTCTGGAGGTAGAAATTTAGATTATACCTGAAATTGAGTTTAATTAGCTTGGTTATTATGTAAAGTATGCTATATGAAGAGTTATTATTATTATAAACAACAAATGTAAACCTGATTAGAATAGAAGGTCTTGGACGATCTTCGGAATGTGCTACGTAGTGCCTTATTACTGATTGAAGTGAAGTTTTTGTGGATATTCCTTAAGGAATAGTGTTAGTGACGTCTATGTCCTATGTAGACGATGATTTGGGGTGTCTTGGGCAAGTTTGGGAGCCCTGAAATTTAAATTGCTGTTAACTTGTATTTTTACATATTATAAATTTGTGTGTACAAAGGTTAGTTTGAATTGTAAAAGATTATTATTGTTTTATTTAGTTTATGTGTTGTATAAAGGAAGTATGGAAGTGATTTTGTTTATGTGAATTAGTTTGTTTATTTGTAAATTGTGAAAGTTGAGGGAAATATTATTTTGAGGTTAGAAATTGGTTATTGCTTATTTATATTATTAATAATAGATGTGGACGTTGTCTTTGTGTGTATTCCATTGTATTCTTGAGTTTTGTAATTGTTTTTCATAATTGTATAGCTTACGTAATGTATTTTGTCTAAAATTGAATATATATCCATGTGTAAATTTTTGTCATGAATTTTGATGTAAGTTTGTAGAGATCACAAATTTCAATTTTGTTTATTGATT
>JABXWE010020753.1:0-13609 GCA_014611495.1 Limonius californicus | reverse complement strand
ACTATCTATTCTCGAGGCTCTAAGTCAATAATGGAAAATTGCCAGACCAATTCAATATTAAATTGTTTAAAAAATAAATATTTTGTTACTGATATTTTTAAAAAGGATTTATGTTATAAGTTTTTACTCTTAACAAGCAGTTTGAGGCGATAACATATCACCCTAAAATTACATTTTTGTGTTTAGTAAATGTGAAACGGAATTTACCATATACAATAATTAAATAAGAATAGTTTCATCAAAGTACCTTCATAATTGGACATTTCAGATTAGACTTAGCGAGCATATGCGGAATATCAAAGTCTTTGGAACGAAGAGACCCACACATTCCTAACATGAACTCAATAGGTCCCTTCCGATATTCATTACTGCGAAATTGGTATCCCGTTATAAGGACCTACAAAATATAATTTAAGAAACAAAATGGAAATCTTTAAATGATTCATAAAGACGTGTAATAGTTCTGCTCTAGACTTACTTGTCCCATGTCATCATTTAATATATCCTTTTTAAGATAAAAACTGGTATTTAAATACAGTTCCGACCGGCTCAGTTTGTAACATTTTCCAACACACAGATGTATCAGACTCTCATTTATATTTGTTACTTCGCAATGGTCTGGCACGTACTTGTAAAGGTCTTGTTATAAACATTTCAAACATGCATTTTGTAAATCAAATACGATTGCACTTACGGTACAATTAACAAGAAAGTTAAAAAGGGAGGAGGTGACTAATAAGAGGTACAGCTCCATCTTGCTGCAGCTTCAAGTCGCCTTTTAAAGTATACAGTTCAAACTGCCAATCATACCAGTTGTTTGAGGTGTAGCAAGATTATGTTAAAAAACATATTTTGTCCGGAAATCCATGCTGGTCATTAATAATAATCTGTAAGGCCATCGAGGTACCATTCAACTTGCTTTTTCCATATTCAAACAAGAGTAATCTAGTAACTAGAAAGCGAATTAATTGTCAGTTTTGCACAAATAACACTTTCATGAATTTAGCTTTTCCAATTACAGATTTTATTTTCCGGAACCTAAAGACACGGTTCATTTAGCCAATAAGATTAGCGCTGGTTTGCAATTTACATTTATTCACATTAACTAGCTAATGAAATGTATGAAAGTCGTATCAGAAAGTATACAAAAACTGTCATAATAATATAATACTAATAATTAAGTGGTAATCTGAAAATACCACTAAACTCCGTAATAGTATTTTGTAAATTATATATAATGGTTGATAATATGATAATAGTTGCAGCATAATATTGTATGTAATTGTAATCATTAATGTAGAATAATTTAAGGAAATCTAAATTATACATTTCTGAATGTCTTTAAGCACAATAGGTGAAGACCAAGATAGCATTAATATTTACCCAGGCCAGGCCTTCTCTACAAGGGGTCCCAAGTGCAAGTGGAGGGGGGGGGTAAAACTGTATTCGGGGATAGGTACTCGTTCCCTGTTCCACTTCGTTTAATAGTTTTTGAAACGTCGCGAACACACAAAAATAGAGACGCCATTATCTAATAATTTCATAATCATAATTTTAATAATCACAACGGATAATAAAACAAAATACACAGTCATACACAGGGTGCGGTGGTATCTCAGTTGGTAGAGCGCTTGCTTTCTGAATAAAACGTCGATTCTGGCTTGAGTTCGAAACCTAAACAGAACTTCCAATTTGGCTTGCAACCGAGGGATCTTAATGGTAAAAAACTTCTCTGGAATTTCTGTCGTTCGGATTCGACGTTAAACTGTAGGTCCCCCGTGTTTCTACTTTAGCGCTGAGGGGAAACACGTGACAGAGAAGAGGCCGATGCCCAGCAGTGGGACGGAAAGGCTGTTGGTGATGATGGTGACACAGTTATATTGAGGCCATGAATACATATAACATATTGCAATTATATAAACATAATAAACATATAAATAATAAATATCTTATTAAATTATTAAGGTTTATTTAACAATTTAAAAACAAACATGACTTTTTATTGGCATATCATTAATAATACTAGAAAAATCTAAATCTTTAGCAATGTCTTTATTGGTACTTAATATAGCACGTGCGTTTAGTCATTCTGCAGACAAGCCATTTAATTTTTTTCGTAATACCATAATATTTAAGGGAGTATATAGAATGCAATATGGAATTTATTTAACAAAATAAGTGATTTACTTATTTAGTATTTTAGAAGTAATTATATTGATCCATACAATATGCTCTTAATTGAAAAATATATATCACACTTTTTTCTAACACCTCTATGACTTAGGCAAAATTATACCTAGTATTTGAAATCATTACAGACCATTATAAGTATCCCAGGTTAAACTGGATAAACAACAGTGAGTGTTAAACTTTCCAGTTTAAGAATTTATACTTAAACAGTGGGAAAATTTTCCTTACTTAAAACAATGTGAACTTTGTTAAACACCAGTGACAATTTCTGTACCGAGATTCACCTGTGTCTCGTTAGATGTAAATAGCTCCAGAATAAACAATCTGTGTGTATTGAATTGCAAACTTTACTGTAATCAATCTTCAAACAGGAGATTTTAATTAAATCAGTTTTCCTGGAAGTTAAAACTCAAACTACGCGTTTTTAACAGTGCAGTTGTGGTATAGATAATTCAACCTTGCTTTGCGTAAATATTACTCGGATAGGATTCTGACTTTTACAGTGAAAATATCGGGCACACGGAAAATGCACTCTAATTAGTCGGCCAAAACTTCTCCAGCCTGCTAACGAGAATGGGGCTAATTTCCCTATAAATTTGCATAAAAATTTCTCTGCGTCAGAATTTGTAGATCGCTTCGAACTGTTCAAAAGACTCCAAATCAATTCAAATATTCTAGCGGGACTTATAAAAATTTGACGACTTGTGAAATTTCTCCACAAATTACGACAAACCTTGTACAGGGTGTTTAACTAATAACAACAGGTGTTATTAAAGTTAAGATACATCACCGATTCAGGCACCGGTTCCCCTAGCAATAATAACCTTTATACAGAATTTTCTATTGATTTTAACCGTTTTAAACACCAGTACAAGATCAATAAAAATTTCTGTCACAGGAAAACGGACTACTGAGCACTTAAATGAACAAGCAAAGGAAGTTAAATATTTATATCTACTAACTTTCCTGTCAAAATGTGCTGGAAATCCAACGATTTCGAACAGCGGTATAATTTAATAAATTACCCCGACAGCTATCTACGGTCGACGCACACTGGCTCGCTCGGTTTCGGACTCGGTAACTGGAAACTCAAAATTATTAAATTTGTTAATATAACGGCAAAATACTGGAAAATAATTAATTCACTTTCCGGTAAGTATACGGAATTAGTCAACGGATTTTACTAGACTGGTTAATTTCAGAAACGGATTTTCAACACTAGGATCTTTTAAGAATACTCTTAAAAGAAGGCTGAGGAATATTTTCTGACTTTTTATGAAATCAAGAGCCAGGAAATAAAGTGATTTCAAATGGCCGCGCTGGCGGTTTTATACTGGCCAATTTTCGATTTCCGTCATGCGAGCACCCCCCTCTGGTGTAGAGAGGGACGCGTGTTCTAGAACATTCGCGTCACAGCTGCGGCATATGTTTGTTATTGGTTTCTTATCTCAAAATGTTGAGCCTTCGTGTAATTGGCAATTAAGCACCAAATATTCACTTTTCACCATTTTGACCCCGTTACAATAATACATAGATTTATAAACCTTGCTTTAAATCTGGCTGTTATTATTCTTTCCGATACTGGGTCCCATTACAGTAACGCTTTCTTTTTGCTAAAGGCTTTAGCATAAATGCAACGCCTTGTTCGTGTTTAGCATTTTCTTCCTTATGTCCTGAATATAATATCATATTCTGATTGTTTAGTTTCATTTCACCCCTACCTATCCGCCTTGTTTCACTTAATCCGAGAATATCAGTTTTGTATCTTTTCATTTCTTAGGCTATTTGGTTTGCTTTACTTATTTCGTGCATCGTCCTCACGTTCCAATTTCCAATAAATATTTTCTTGCGTATATCTAGTTCTGCTATCTCTGTACTATTATCGTTAATCCATATTTCGTCGCGGTCATCTTCCTTTTGTTCTGTGTTAGACAGTGCCTTTGTTAGTTTTTTGAAGATCTGCCCGTATTCGTAATCTTTCTCGACTGCCTTATAGTATCCTCGTCCCATTCTCTTTAGGGTTGGATGGGGTTTCATCGGTATTTTCTGGTGAGCGTTGACTAATAGTTCTTCCCCTCTTCTTGTTCTCATCGAGCTCCGGATGTCCTTTTTCTTCTCCATTTCTTCCTTTGAGATCGTCTATAGAGTAATCATTACCATTTACGCATAATTTATTGTATTTCAAAAACGCTCTGTACTCTTTCTCTCGTGCTTCTTTCAGGTGTCCAATTAATACTTTCCTTTGAGCCTGAATGTTCCTTGGAAAATCTTCACTAATCCAAATGTTCGTATTCCTCAAATTTTTAGCTGACTTCAGGATCTCTACTACTCTCTACTAATATTGCCCTGGTTTTATTTGTTTGAAACTTGCCCAGTCTTTGAGTCTCACGAGTTGCTTCTGCTGGATTACCTTGAACCTTTATTTTTTGTATTAATTGTATGACATATGTCTCTGCACTTGTTTCATTTGCATTATCCGTTAAGCCTTGTGTTATTAAATTCCTCTTCCTTATATCTATTTCCAGTTGCCCTATGCGTTGATCTTCTTCATTTATTTTCTTTTGTAACGTATTATTCTCCGTTTTTAAAAGTCCCATTTCGCGTATATTTATTTCAAGTTTCTGGTCTATCCCATTTATTTGCTGATTTAAACCTTTAAACATTTCTCTTACCTCCTTCATTCTGATTTAGGATATTTGCAACTATTTATTTTTATCCGATTTATTTACTGCTTCTTTTAGTGTATATTATTACACCTTATTTGGTTTATTTTTACTGCGTTAAAGCTTGAAGCTTATGTGTATGTTACCCTTTATACTGCTTAATGTAGGGTGTGCTGCCTAGCCTGATCCGCGCAAGGGACCGCTTTGTTTTGATTAAGGTACATTCTATTATTTATACGGAACTCTTACAAGTCCAAGATTTTTGTGTCAATAAATTTACTTGTTGTAGAAATACTTCTATATTAATCTGACGACGAGTTGCAGTAAATGAAGATAAAGAAATCCTTCTGGATTGCTTAAATTGTGAGCTATTTTAAAGGCAACTTTGTGAAACGTTTGTCAGTATAAAAGTATTTCTTCAAAGTGTAGTCAGTTGCTACAATTATTTTTACTTTGCACCATATTTACTTTGAAACGCATAACTTAATATCCGTAGCAATGACGATCATCTCCTTAATTGTTTAAATTTTGTCTGACTTGGTAAAAGATGGCTTTTAATTTCTCTGATAGAACCTGCTGGACTCTGTACACGCCCTTTTAAGTTTTTGTATAGCTTGTTACGGGCCAATCGAGTTTTTCCGACGACCCGTAACCAAATAGATGGAAAAGGGCCTACAGCTTAGCTCAGAGGAGTAGGGGGAGTTCGTGAAAATCGCTTACGAGAATAAATCTTTAGTTGTGTACAGGGTAAGTCAAAATTTGTGGGCGCCACCTTCCAAATCCAGCTGATTGTAGGTCCTCGTGGAAGGCCGAGAAGCGAACAGCTTACGGGAATGGAACTCACCTTTGTTGTGCCTCCTCCTATATATTTAAGCTTGCAAAATTCGTACACTAACAAATACAAAGTACACAAAAATAAAAGAGGCAGTAAATTTTAAAACACATATAATGAAATTATTGAAATGTCGATACAAAAAGAAAAGACAGGAAATGGCATTTTTATGGTTTTACAAATAAATATTCGAACGTTCGGAAAACGAAGCTCGCCGCCTTTGGGCGCACGATATTTACTTTATGCAAATAGCTGTGTGGCCCAAGGCGTCGGGGTTACAGGCATCATACAATATAAACGAAATTACTTTTTACAAATATTAGTGCAAATAAAAACAATATGCGACTGAAGGTCGCTTTTTGTTCCAACAAAGCAAAGTTTAATTAGGTCAAATTTCGCAAGTCGCGCGTAAGTTTCTTTTCACCACACACAAAAACTGGTTCTTTACCTTGAATTCCGGTGGATGTATCAGAGCGAGATAGGCACAATGTAAGGGCGATTTCCCGATGCAGGAAAATACGTTGATTTCAACAGGCTGTTAATCGTTGAACGATAGGCAGGACTCTCCGAACGATGGTAGCAGTAAAGGGACAGGCGCTGGGCTTCGAAATTAATCCGCCGAAAGGCGATCGGTCAATTCACAAAGAATTGCCTTTTGTTTGGGTTTCAAATCCTGGCGTACTTCTGTAAGATCCGACAATTGTCGATGTGTTGTTTTCACCCCATGGTAAAACAACGAAACGAAACTTACATCAGGTATACCCGTCGAAAACCCAAGCCGACACTTGCGGCACTCCATTTATTTACGGCCCTCCCCTGAAGATGTAATTTGGGAAGACCGGAGCCAGGAAAGGTGGAAGACTGACTGACTGTCGCAACGGGAATCTGCACTTCCCCCACAAAAAGTTCCACCATATTTCGAAATGCTTCTAGAATAAGGGACACGTGCGACCTTCGAGAGAAGCCCAAAAACATTTCCTAAATGCTAGCACTGTTTAACTAAGAAGTGTTCCTAGAAATCCTGTCTGATCGGCGAAGATAAAACTACAAAGAAAAAAACTTTGAACAATTCTGGGACTCATTTGGTCATAAATTAATTTCTGAAAGGGAAATACTAACAAACCTGCAGTCAACACAACTCAATCTTAGAAAGACTCAAAGTAACCAAAACTACAAACGGCAATTCAAATAACATTATTAATCCCTATAGAGCGGCAATCAAATTAAGAAATCAGTTCATAGAAAGGGGCAAATTTGAAAAGAACATAACAAGCTACAATTGCACCGATTAAGCAGGAGGACAAGCTGTCACTACATTAGATTTTTAACATCATTTATAACAACTAATAATAGTCCACCTAAATAAAGCAATGAATTTAGAACAATAACTGCATTGATTAAAAAATGCATATTGGACTTACCATGACGTTTTTTAAATTAAAACATTCTTTCAATACATAGTAAATAGAAATTCGTAAACGATAATTTTTTTAACTAAAGTTTGAAAACCTTTTATCATGGATAAAATTCACTTTTGACTAACCTTCTGCAACTTATTTCTAACCTAACTTTCCTTCGCAAAAGCTTAAGAATCCTTCCTTTTCATACTGCCTTCTAAAACCATGTTTTTGTTGGAGAAAACTGTACGGTACGCGTAATATGCATTTCGTTTTGGGTACCTGGTTGTCCTTGTAAGGATGTCTGTTCAGATTGTTTATTATTATTTTTTCAGATATGGAACAAAAACTCGAATGTAATGACAGCTAGATGCTGTTAAGCTAGAATGTGCAGTTTTAGTAAACATTTTGAAATACGTTGCATAGAATCAACTAATTGAAACTTTTCAAAACCAAAAGAAATTTATAGGAAAATCGTCATCCCTGCAGATGTTTGATTATGCATTTTAGAGTAAATATTTTGTGTTATCTACCTAATAAATAACCGAATTAAAGGAACTGTACTTTATTAATTATAAAACAAATCAACTGTTATGTTCATTTAAATTTTGCCGCTCTGTTTGAATTAATGTAGTACTTTAATTGCCGTTTCATAGGATTTAAAAACATTATTTTAATTGCCGTTTGTATGCTGATGACAGTTTTAGTTATTTTGTTGTCTTTTAAGATTGATTTATGACTAGCCCAATTTTAAAGTTTCCCTTTGTAGGCTAGATTTGCGGTTCAAAAACAATTCGTGGGATTCTGTGTTGACCCTCGGAAGTCACACGTGTTGTTTTCGTTCTAGAATCATTTCATAATATTTCTCCATGTGGTGCAATCTTTTTGGGGAATCCAGGTTCCCGCCGCATTTGGGTCTTGAGTCAATTTTGCATCCTCGATGACTCCGGTCGCCCGTACGGGGGCCGTAACGAAGGTAAAGTAGGAGTTTGGGACAGACGCACGTAATTTAGAATATCGGTTTTTTTTATCGCGGCGCATCTGCTGCTTCGAGTTTTACCGTATCGCATTTTGCTTTAGGCAAATAAAATCGACTATGTCGGATATAAATAAGTAATAGCAGAGTGTTTGCCTTGGTGCTTGGACAATTAAGGATAATTGTTCTAGTCGATTCATTTCGGCGATCTAAAAGGAAAAACCGTGCAAGTGTGGTGGTGGAAGCTGTTGTTTTATTTCCATCGTCCGAAGAGTCCCGTCTCTCTCTCAACGCTAATCGAGCCTGTTGGAGGCAACCTAATCCCCAAGGCCGTAACAGCAACATTTCGTTCCAACGCTGCCCGGAAGAACGTCGTCTTCCTCTTTTTTTCTGCATATGGAAATCGCCCCTAAATTGTGCCTATCTCGCTCTAACCCATTCATTGGAAGCTAAGGTAAAGAACCAGTTTTTTTGTGTGTTGTGAAAAGAAACCTTTTACGCGCTAACTTGCAAAATTCAACGTAATTGAACCTTTTTTTTTAACAAGTTTTCAGTTGCCGATTGTCTTTGTTTGCACTACTAATTGTAAAGAGTAATTTCTTTTATATTGTGTTATGCTTGTAAACTTGACGCCTCTGGCCACGTAGTTGTTTGAAGAAGGTAAATATCGTGCGCCAGCAGCGGGTTTGTTTCTTGAACCTCCAAACCAACAGTTTAAACTACGAGATCATCATTTGCTGTCCTTTTTTTTTGTATTGTGTCATTTCTAATAGTTTGATTATATGTGTTTTAAAATTCACTGCCTCTTTTATTATTGTGCATTCTGTATTTGTGTGTGTACGAATTTTGCAAGCTTTATAAACAGAAGGGAGACACAATAAAAATGAGTCCGAATCCCGTAAGCTGCTGGCTTCTCGGCCTTCCACGAGGACCTACAATCGGCTGTATTTGGAAGGTGGCGCCCACTAATTTTGACCTACTCTGTACACAACTAGGAAGATTTCCCTCCCGTAGGCGGTTTCCGTGAACCACCCCTACTCCTCTGAGCTAAGCTGTAGGCCTTTTTCTACCCATCCGGTTCCGGGTCGACGGAAAAGCTCGTTTGGCCCGTAACACAACTCAAAGAAACGAACACTGATTTAAAAAATTAAATTAAACTTTCTATAGAGAAAGTAGTGTATTAATGTAATGTACCCATTAACTATTTAAAGTATACATAAACCATAGTTACACGTTACAGTTTGTTTCTTAAAAGCTCATTTTCTGTTAGCTGTCAGTAGTGATGGTCATCTCTATCTAGCTCCTTTATCGACGCAGACTGTCGGTGCCCGAAAAGAAGAAGTACCAAAGCGGTGCAAAAAAATGAAAAAAAAAGGCAAGAGATAACGAAGAAGTTTGATGAATGAATAATAATTCGCACAGTCTGTTCCAACTTAGATTTATTCATAAGTTAACACAGCATTTGCTCGGGGCCTCTTCAAGTTTATCTGCCAGCGAAGTGATGGCGGTAGACCTTTCCCCTAAACAGATTACTGAGGATGAAGATACGGTTTAATTACTGGATGTAGGCGGAACGGAGCGCAAGTTCAGTTACTTCATCAAAGCAGAGTTATCGTGGAACCAGAATATAAAAATGATACTGGATTATGGTGAAATTTTACCAATGAAGTGCAGGATTTTTATGTAATGGAGACCCTATGGAATGTCACGATGGTGATTTTTCGACTTCAAGCAGGCGGTATGTATGAAGATCGTAAAAGAAATTTTCCCCGTTCTACAATCTTTCGAAAACATTTAAGTGGAGAATAATTCCGAAGAGAATGGCTCATGTACTCTCCCTCCATTGGAAACGTGTACTGATTCCCATGCGTCCTATTTGATGAAACACATAAAGGCTGTACTCAATTTATAGACACTGATCAATAGATGATGCATACACAGTCGAATCGACAGCTCTTTGGAAATTTAGTTCAACAAAGAAAAGGAATACTGGATCAAAGTTCTGCAGAGAGTAGTGTCAGTGATCAAAGTCTTCTCATCACGTGGAATAGCTGTCCGCTGTAATACAGAACTCCTTGGTTCTCAACATATTGGTAACTACTTGGGAATTTTAGGGTTAATCGCGGAGTATGACCCTTTCCTAAGTTCTCATTTAGACAATATGGCAATCAAGATCAAGGAAAACACTCCTATTTGTCTTCCATAATTTGCGAAGAAGTAATAAATAGTGGGAAATAAGATTCTGGAAGTTATTGTAAAGGAAATCCACGAAGCCAAGAACTTTTCCCTGAGCGTTGATTCGACACTAGACGTATCTCACATTGACCATCTGACTGTAGTGCTAAGATGTGGTGGAGTGTCAAATGGTGAAGTAAATGCGGCACTGACATCAAAATCCTTATAGGTCAGTCTTATGGTAATGCAGCAAACATGTCAGGGTGCTACAATGGTCTTCAAGCACATACTTCTAAGATAAATCCGCTTGCACACTACATTTCGTGCTCACCACGCGAAGAGGTTGTTCTTTAAGGAAGAGAATAGTTCAAGATTTAAGCTTACCTACCAATATACTATAAGCAACTAGAACTTTTCCGGCATGTGGAAGCATATTATAAAGTTCATTCTGTATTTGGATTCCTTGTTGAGTTCCCGTCGAAGTCGGAAGCCAAAATTAAAGAAGCTGCCCAAAGATGCAGGGAGAATTATCCTGAGGTATCGAGTTGAAGTTTACAGATGAAATAGGTTATTTCAAGTATTTCATATTACAATTAGAAGATTCTGATGAAACAGTACCAACTCGCAATCGTACGAACTCATTGAAGATACGGCGCAATCGACGTTCCTAAATGTTACAACAGCGTTAAGAATTTATACGAACGCTACTGGTGAACGAACCTTTCCGAAGTTAAAGCTACTGAAAAATTGTCATCGATGTTCAATAACACAAGAACGATTGAATTCGCTTGCCACTAGGGCCACTGAATAGGACGTCTTGCAAAAGATAGACTTCTAACATATCCTGAAAGATTTCACCACAAACAAACTGAGGAAAGTAAATGTTTACAGTTCTGTTGGTTTATTAAAATTAATTTTTTTAAGTTCTATTCAATAATATTGTGTAATATAGTTCAATTTCATTAATAATTGTTAGTGTTTGTGTTGTGTAATATAATCGGTTTATTAAAATTGTTGGTGGTAATATTACAACCGAGGGATTCCGAAATCCCTAGATCCTACAAAAAACCCATATCAAATCCATACCTACATCCTCCCCTGGCCAACACGCAATGGCGAGCGCGGCTTTGTAAATGCTAACATCCCTCCATAAATGGAGGAAGCTTATGTAGAGCAGTGGACCCTGAGAGGCTAAGAAGAAGAAGAAGAAGAATATTACAAACGTATTAGCAGATAATTTGCGAGACCCCGAGGTTCCTTAGTACCTAGGGGGCTACGCACGGTTTAATCTGGCACTTTTCCGCAAAAAAGAAATGTATTTTCTTATTTTATTAATACGAAAAGACGCTGAACTGTTAATCTTCCTTTGGGGGAGGCGAGGGTAAACTATTATTTTAATTGCCGCTCTTGAGTCGACTTAACATCTCCTTTCGACCCGGTTTCTTGTTAACACCTCAGCGCCGAAATCGAGGGCGGCTTGGGTTTTCGTAAATTTTCGTATCGCTGTAATCACATGGATGAACAGAACCATCGACAAGTGTCTAATTTAAAGAAACACGATGGATTGTAACCCTTGGAATGCAATTCATTGCGAATTTGGCAGATTAATATCGAACTCCTTTCCTGTCCTTCTGGATATGCTGCTGCTGAGACAAACAACTTGGAAGTTTGTGCGGCAAAGAATATTTCGTTCGTGAATTTCCCGTTATGCGAAGGAAATCTTGGCCCATAACGTTGTCTTCAACGTGATCCAGTCTTCAGAGGCGTGCCTGCTAATTTTGCCTGCTTCCCGAAGAACCTAAGAACACTCCAATTGTGCCTCTCTCTACTCCCTATTTGAAGAAAACCAAAATTGTAATGTGTTATTGTGAAAACTTGTTCCGAGATTCATTTGACTGGTTTAAAGGGCTGAATGCAACGTAAAGCGACCTTCAGTCGGCAGTTGCCCTTATTTGTTAACTGTAAAGTTTAATTGTAAATCGTAATTTCTGTAAACTCGAACCTCACTGGCTGCGCGGATCTGTGGTTAGTAAAGTAAATTCCGCAAGCCAGCGGCGGCGAGCTCTTTTGTTTGAACGTTCTAACTTCCCTCTACGTTTAACTAAAATTATTACCGTTTTGGCTATTTTTCTTGTACTATGTGTGTTACCAACTACCGACAATAGAATTATATTTGTTTTAAAATTCACCATATCTTTTATTTGTGTGTATTGTATTGTGCATGAACTTTGTAAGCTTTATATACAGGAGCAGGCACAATAACGGTGAGATCGATCTACCGTAAGCTGCTGGCTTCCCGGCCTTCCACGAGAATCTGCTATCAGCTGTGATTTGGAAGGTGACGCCCATTAATTTTGACCTACTCTGTATACGTTGTATACGTTCGATTTCCCTCCCGTAAGCGTTTCTCGTGAACCACCCTACTCCGCTGAGTTAAGCCGAAGGCATTTTCCATCTTTCTTGTTGCGGGTTGACGAAAAAGCTCGTCAGGCCTTTAACAGGGTGCTTTTACCTGTGGATATCCGTACAATTATTTATTACTTTTAAAAGAATTAAACCTGCCAAACGCAGAACGTAGCTTATGTGTTCAGATAATACGAATTAATAGTTATAATGACTACGTGGAACAACTAATTGTGTTACAGCAAATAGATGTTCGGATTAACAAAAATGCAATAATGATATCTTTCCTAGAAAACTCAATATAATTTGTGATACGGAAGTATCGGACAGATGGGAAAATACTCTCACATATGTGCATATGTGATTAGAATATTTCTACGGTAACCCAATATGATGATTCACAGAAATCTTTCCAATAAGTATTATTTTACTATAATAGTCCATAAAATAAGATTAGTTATTTCTTCGAGATTGCGAAAATCAAGAAAGCTTCAAGAGGTTTTTTCTTCAATGTATTTTTTCTAATTAAGTTTGTTACATAGTACTGGAATTTTAAACCTCTTGATATAACTGAATGCAATAATGTTTAAAGAGTTATACAAAATACAATTTAGAATTTGTTTAATATAATAGCTAATTTATTTATTGTAAATCATTTAAATTTCAGTACCACATTGAAGAATATCCGGTTAGTTGAACATTTGATTAATATTTAAACAAAGCTTAAAAGAGATTTTTCGTTGTAGCGGAAATATGTCATTGATGTTTATGTAGTCATGTCATGATGAAAGCCATATGCCTGCAATAACCTTCTATTGATTTGTAATAAAACATTATTAATATTTTTCATAAAACCTGTTAGATAATTCTGTTAGTTTTACGTAATCGTTACTGAAATATTTTGAGGTTCTGTGCGGGTTTTAACGAGCATTTTCCCTTGGGCAATCTAGTGAGGTAATTTGAATTTCTTATA
>JABXWE010020752.1:0-16898 GCA_014611495.1 Limonius californicus | reverse complement strand
ACAACGAAAACCAGGTAATGCTACACATTATTGAGAATCCCCATGTCAGTACTAGGGAGATTGCAAATTTGGTTGGAATATCGCACACTTCGGTCTGGAGGATAATAGAAAAAATAAATTTCACCCATTCAAAATGATTCTTCACCAAGAATTAACCGAAAATGATTTTCTGTTAAGAATTAATTTAGCACAGTGGGGTTTGCAACAGATAGGACAAAATGGAAACTTTTTTAACAACGATTTATTTTCGGACGAAGCAAGTTTTCGAAATGATGCTGTTGTTGTAAGACATAACATGCATTATTACGATAATGTAAATCCACACTGGACCCGTGAGCGACGTTGTCAACATCGATGGAGTTTAAACGTGCGGTGTGGAATTATAGGACAGCACATTATTGGGCCAATATTTATTAATAGACTAAATGAAGAGAATTACCTCAATTTATTAGAAAATGAAATTCAAAATCATCTAAATGAACTCCCGCAAAATATCAGAAATAA
Organism: Limonius californicus; assembly: GCA_014611495.1. Classification (NCBI taxonomy): domain Eukaryota; kingdom Metazoa; phylum Arthropoda; class Insecta; order Coleoptera; family Elateridae; genus Limonius; species Limonius californicus. Next base: position 16,394 of record JABXWE010020752.1, on the reverse strand, counting down.
TTTGTGGTGGCAGCAAGATGGCGCTCCAGCACATTATGCCCTTCCAGTTAGGGAGTTTTTAAATAATCGATACGGGAACCGTTGGATTGGTCGTGGAGGACCAGTTGGTTGGCCACCTAGGTCACCTGATATGACACCACTGGACTTTTTTCTCTGGGGGTATGTAAAATCCCAGGTGTACATCGTTGAACCAACAACTATTGAAAATATGCAAGAGAGAATTTGTTCTTGCATAAACGAAATTTCTCCGAAAATTATCCTTCGATCTATTGGCTCCATTGGACGACGTTTCAATTTATGTATTGAAAAAGAAGGAAAACATTTCGAGCATTATTTGTAAATACCTAATTTTTAGTTGATGTAAATTTTTAATTTTGAGTTTTAAAAAGTAGATTAAAATGTTAGTTTGCTTTTTGATAGGGAAAGAAATGAATTGTCAAGAAAAACGAAATACTATCGTAAAATGAATGTTTTTAGGATCTCAATAATAAAAAAAAATGATGGCATTCCATTAAAAAAAAAGTTGAAAGTCGCCATTTTGAAATAATTCGTCTAATTGAAAATCTGATATCACCATCGTGTAGAGAATGTCCTGAGAGATATTACTGCCAAATATTTTGAAAGTAGTACCCATAGTGTGGCTAAAAAAAATAAGGTGCTTACTCTGAAACAGGCTGTACAAAGTGATTTTTTAAAAAGTCAATTGCAGTAGCCTAGGATTCTCCCGTCTATATTAAGCTTTAGAATCTGACAATATGAAATAGCTGCCAATTATTAAATAAAGAAGCTTCAATTATTTATTCAAAAATGAATTTCACAGTGCAGCATAAGATATTTATGGTAAAAGCTTATTACCGAACTGGAATCATCATAAATGGTGAGTGGCGGTATCCAGGAATGCTTCAACGATTTTACAGACCATTTTGGAATTGTTGAATACATTCGATTTTACGATGCTCTAAGGCACACTGTGGAATTATTCGATGAAACAGGTGGTGTTACACGCAGAAATGGTAGCGGTAGACCTACAGAACGCACACCAGACGTCCTGGAAAATGTTAGACAAATAATGGCTGAAGCTCCCTCAACTTCACTTCGACGTCTTTCACAGAGCATTGATTTGTCTTACACAACCACGAGGAATATTCTTAAAGCAGATTTAAAGTTATTCCCATATAATGTAACTTCAGTTGATCAGATTCTCTAAGAACATAAACTTCAATTGTTTTTACCACACATTGCTAGAACCGTATCAACGCCTGTTCGAATATTGGCACTTTCAATTGAATACATTTTGGTAAATATCTTCGTTATTTATCAACCAATTTTGAAAAACTTTTTTTGTTGTATTCAGCATAAAGAAAGCTATCAGATGAGGTATCATAAGGGGTACTTTGCTATTTGAAATTTTAAAGTTGGAGTTGCTAGGGCTTAGGGGTTGAGGGGTGGGGAGTTGAAAATTACATCTCTAAATGACAATTTAAAAATAAAAATCGACGTGTCCGAGCATTTTTATGAAATATTTTTCTCAACGATTTTATAGAATTTATCCGTTACTTTTGGGAAGCACTGTATACTGCAATCTTGGCCTTCCTCGTGCATTTCGTCCTTCTATTGCTCTCTCTATAATAGTCTTAAGCATCCCCCCACTTCTTAGGATTTTCTCAATAACGTGTTTCCTTTTTTTAAAGTTATCTCTCGTTTTCTTGGGTTCTTCCTCTTATTTTGATGTTAGTAATCCCGTTTACCCAGCTCATCCATAGCATACGTCTGCAGCACCACATCTCAAAAGCTTCTATTCTTTTCTTTTCGCTAGTGGCTATCTTCCATGTGTCCTATCCATATATGCTTTAGACAAATGTTTAATCAACTGTTCTTTTTTTCTATTGAGTGAGATTGTGTTTGGAGTTATCAACTTTTTCTTCTTGATAAATATTATTTTACTCTGTTGTAATCTTTTTACGATTTCTGCTTTACATTTTATATCTCTTGTTACGGTGCATTCTAGGTAATAGAACTCTTCTACCTCTACTATTACTTGTCCGTTTACTATGATTTGTCTATGCCCTTGCCGATTCCTTCGTAAATCAGCCCAAAAAAAGGTATGTTAATACCTATCTTTTAGACTGATTTATCTTTATATCATACTGCCTTACTAGTTTATTGTCCGTTTTACGAAACGCCCTCTAATTCTCGTAATATAGCGATATCGTCTGCATGCCTTAACATCTCCATTTTTTCTTCTTGTTTTTCATACTCCTAGGTTTACTCTCTCTCTCTCACTCCTTCTCTTTCTTACTCCCTCTTTCTCTCTCTCTTTCTTTCTTTCTCTTTCTCTCTCTCTCTGTCTCCGAATTTATTCAGAGCGTCTTCTACGTAGAAATAAATAGTCTTACCCCTTTCTTAATCTTAGTTACTTTGTGTGCGGTTCCCAAGCATGATCGGTTTTTGTTGCATATAGAAGATTTTTATGATATTTCTATCTCTGCATTTGATACCTCCTCTGCGCAGAAGCTCCAAGAGCATATTTCACTTACTCTGTCGAAATATGTTTTTATAAAATATCATCAGCTGTTTGTCAACAGATTAGAAGCGAGGTTATTGTGTATTTTCGTGTTAGAAACGGTTGTGTTTTGCATTTTTCACCGTAATGGCAACCTCAAGTATGAAACACAAAATAAACTAAGCCAAAAATACGCCGCACCATTGCAAAACTGAGGTTACAGCTTTAGGCCAGTTGTGCGTAATCTGAGTTTGCTCGGGTATCAGAATTTGCAGTGGGTGAGTCATCAATATCCAATCAGATGTTACCTTTCATAAAAATTTTAGGAATACTTCTATTTTATAAAACTGTTCTATATGACACTTTAAAAATACTTTGACGTGACGACATTTTTATAGACTTGCATATTGTAAAAATTGTTTATATAAAAAATATGAATTTTTTTATAAAAATATGTATGAAAAAAAAACATTAGAAGTACTAAAAAGATAACTTGTTTGGCATAACCACGTTGTAAAAATGAGCGAAGAAATACTACTGAAAAAAGTAATGAAGAAAAAAAGGAGTAACATGGCAACAATAAATAAGTGCAACTCACGATTTACGAACGTTTGCTTTACGATCATTCTTTATAATGAACGTCACAAGTCATACACAATACTTTAAAGTGGCTGCTAAGGTATATGATACGCGTCGTAAAAGATCAGGAATACAAGATACAAATAACGAACAACGTCTTGAAAAGGAATTTCATTCGTAAACAAAAAGTTGCCTTTAGTAAAAGAGATGGAAAAAGAGGATTAAGCGAAGACGAGTGCACGAACCGCAACCTATGAAAATCTAAGATTGGGAACCAGTAAGCGTTAAATCAATTAGCGTGCAAAACAGTGAGATAGGGGGAGGGAGAAAGATATAGAGCGAAAGAGAGAGTTTTGTTTCTTTGTTACACTAACTTACAAACTGTACATTAATTCAATCTAAGTTATGTAACAGCACCTCGTAGTTGCAAATACCTAACTATCCGGTTGACTGCCTAAATTGTGTTTATCAAATGCTTTAAGGGCAGCGATTGTTATAAGATGCGGAAATTGAAAAGTTCACAGTTGCCAAACTATATTTACACCAAAATCGCCCAATTACTTCAACCAGCGTTATTTTGACAATCAATAATTCCACTCACAATAGCATCTCCAAATATTTTAAATATAATAGTAAACGTTTTACGCATTGAATGTGTACGGGCTGTTTAACCAAGTTCTCAAGTACAGTATATCTCCTTTACCGGTATACCGGTGTTTGTTCATTTTAAACATTGTTATTCCCACTCCTATATAGTTCTATCGTTTATTATATCACCACTACAAATACAATTAAACTTATGAAACTCCACCACTGAAATTTCCTTTTCTAAACTGTTGTTATAAAAAACAGTGTAATGACATCTTTCTAGCATTTGCATATGTCACATATTGACACATTTTACCAATAACAATAATTTCTACGAGTACAATTAATTAAAATGTCTTGCATTATTTAATATATCTTAAAATTAGTTGCTCCCAAAAGTGTACATACCGTCACAAATTATATTATATATTCGTTTTTCTTAATGAAATTAATTGATTGATGGATTAATAAGTGATAACGCGTACGCTGCCATGATGAATTAAATTTACAAAATTATGCTCAATAAACGTGAATACGTACATTTTAATTTACATTTAATTTAGTGTGGTACTTAACGAATAGTTATTGATCTTAAAGAACGAAATACTAAGAATTAACAACCATACTATAGGGTTTCTTAGTGGAATTTTAAAATATTATTTTTTTCCTCAATACTCAAATGATTTAACCATTAAAAAGTTTGGTGGTTTACGAAGCAACGGGTATTTGTATAAAATTTCATGTATTTCAATTTAAGTTTATACATCCGATATTCTTTTCTTAGATGGGCAGTAGGTTTCTTAGTTTGGAACGATCGGTTCTTTTTAATGTTATGGTTTCTGCAACGCTTGTGGTACTTAGACCACCGTGTAAGATAACAAAACAGTTTTAAAGCTTTGAACTGAACAACACTTGCAAATTTATGATCTGTGCAGTTGTCGAACAATTGTCTGAGTCGTATTGTTGAAGAGATTTTTTTAATTATTAGCCCGCAACATCCCATTGTTGGTCAACGGCCTCCCCCATAATGGAGGGTGTTGACCGACTCTGCCATAGTGATCAATCCTCGTGGGAGAGAGGCGCCGCGTTAACGCAACCTTCGGTTCACCCATCCAAGTACTGACCGGAGACTACGCTGCCTTAATCCTCCTGATCGTACGTGAACGGGAGACGAATGTGCGCAACCCGGGACCCCGTTGAAGAGGTTAAACACTGCAAATTGCACTATACAAATATATGGTTTTGCTTGGAGTTATAAAAATAGTATTTACGTTTTATTTTTATAGAGTTAAGCATTTTCTTATTCGAAATATTAAAATATAGAATAAATTATAGGGTGATTACGCAGTTACATATTTATTTTTTGCAAGCTTTATAAATCTATTAAAATATCCCAATACACAATAGTAACATAGAGTTACAAAAACAGTATTAAACAATGTATATGTTGGCAAAACAGGTGAAATGTGTATGTGACCTATCACAACAAACGCCTTTTCTTTTTTATTTGAAAAGCTCTCATTTTTTTCTGCAACCTGATGAGGTTATCCGAAAGGAATATTATTTAACATTAGTTTTAAAGCATTCACGATTGAAAGCAATGATGCAAGACAAAGTAGTAAATTGATTTGGCTATATTAAACCGTTTACCTAATGTGTAATAACTAGTAGAGAGGGAATTGAAGTTTTAACACCTACATCTTGCAAAATTTTGTTCCTTACGTACCAATTGTGAGTCAGCAACACACCAGTCTGCTAATGCGCCATTTATTTAGCACCCTATATATGGGTAGCTTTAATTTTTTGTGATAATTGTATTTTAATCTGTTTGCTGTAGGTATTTGTATGAATTCAATTCAAAAGAGTGTGTGGCATGGAATTTAACGAAAGCAAACTGCAGCCGATTTAAAACCCAATTCGTTTAGTATACGATCAAATAAATTGGTCTTGGCACTGTTTCAATTTTTTAACAGTTCTGGAAGGATGTAATACGGTGAAAAAAATTCAATAAATTAAGTGCATGTACATATATGGTAAACTTAGATTGATTTTATTATATTTTTGCAATACTAAATTTTTATTGTCAGTTACGTAGATATGGTGGTAATAAAAAACGCAAATTTTAGTTTAATTTAAGTAACTTTATTAGCTCTTTAAAAGTAAACATTAATTAATAACAAACATCAGCACCTTTGCGATAATTGTGTATATCACAACATACAATCAAAACTTTTTCTGCAAAATGCTATAAAGATCTCATTGCACAGTTTTTTATAACAACAGTTTAGGAAAGGGAATTTCAGTGGTTGAGTTTCATAAGTTTAATTGTATTTGCAGTTATGATATAATAAGTGATAGAACTATACAGGGTGAATCTTAAATGGCGGAAAATATTTACATCACGCGATTCTGTATCAAAACCTGAGTAAACAATTCTACAAGCGTTTTGTTTGAAAACGTTTGGTTTTGAAGAATTCTTAATTATAGTTTTGTAAACTTGCTGCTTGCATTTTTGAATTAGCAGTACATAACTAGTAAGGAAATATCGACTACGTTTAAAGATTTTTATTTTGTTAATTACAGCGGTTGCTCAAAGTGGCTGTCCCCAACTTCTATGCATTTCATACACCTACGTATTATGCTCCCTTCTAGATTTTGAAGCATATTGTTTTGTCGAATCATTATAACTGCTTCATTTATTCATTGCTGAAGTTGCTCTCGAGTATCAATTTCCACTGCATACACAAATGCTTTTAATGTTCCCCCCAAGAAAAATGCAAGGTAGCTTAAATCTGGGCTTCTTGTTGGCCAAGGTAATGGACTGCCGCGACCAATTCATCGTTCTGGAAATTCATGACTTAACCATTCTCGTTTTTGAACTCCCCAGTGTGCTGGTGCCCCGTCTATTTGAAAAAACATATTTCTTCTTAAATCTAATGGTACATCGTTTAATAGATCCCTAAAATCGGTGTCTAAGAATTCAACAAAATTATTCGCGTTTAGGCGATCAGGCAAAATGTGTGGTCTTATAATTATTACCAATAATACCACCCCACACATTAAAGCTAAACCGAATTTGATGATGTGTTTGGTACAGTGCATGGGGGTTTTCATAGGTCCATTGGTGCATGTTATGGATATTAAAATTTCCATTTCTGGTGAACGTAGCTTTATCAGTCCACAAGATATGTCCAATAAAACCAGGATCCCTTTCTTGCTCACGAAGTAACCATCTGCATAATCTGACTCTTTGCTGATAGCCATCTGGTAATAATCCATGTACTCGTTGATAATGATACGGGTGTAAGCCATTTTCCTATAATAAGCGATGAACTGTGCTTTGGCTAACATCAAACATTTTGGCAATGGATCGGGTACTTTGTTCTGGTTCATTTTCGACTACATTTAAGATATTTTTTAACCAGTGGTAACAATATTCGATGAGGACGGCCTCTGCATGCTATTGGAGTGGGTGTAGTTCTTCCAGTTTCTCGCATTCGTTGATTCAATCGTCAAATAACATTACTATTTGGATGCTTTCTGTTTGGATACCGTTCGGCATACAAATTAGCAGCAGTATTAAAATTGCTACGACATTCCCCTAAAACTACATGTCTGCATACTCCACAAAACTGTACTCCATGATGCTAATGTAGAAAATCAAACACAAATAAACTAAAATCAAACTAAACTGAAGACAACACTAAAATAATAAATGAAGCAAATCGTCACAGAAATGTTATTAAAAGTCAATTTACTTAAAATAAAAAAACTACGTCAAAGCCTACGTTTGTTTTAAAATGTGAAATTTGTATTGCACGTTGTTGCAACAGTTTTGAAAAACTCGAGCATTGCAGAGGCTTTAAACTTCGGATGGAAGTTCTGGGTAAACCAAGGGTATGATAACTACAATTACAGATTGGTGATTCCTTTTGTTGATTAAACTACAGTTAATAATCATCATTTCATAAAAGTATCGCACGATAAGAAACCCGGAAACCAACTTAAGACTGCCAATAACTTCTCATCTATGAGGTTAACAGCAAATTGGTATAAGACTTTATCGCTCCATTTTTGATCCAATCAGATAGTATGTCTATTATCCGCAATTTAATGTATATATGCGGAAATAACTATGTTTAAAATGGACAAACACTGTACAAGGCATATAACGCAGTGGGTATGCTGTTTACTACTATACCGGAAGAAACACTTTCGCCGTGTACTTGAGAATTTGGACAAACAACCCGTGCACATTCTGTGTGTAAAACGTTTATTAGTATCTTTAAAACATTTGGAGATGCTATTTATTTGTTGCGCGATACAAGAATTCGAAAACTGATAAGAGTGGAATTATTGATTGTCAAAATAACGCTGGTTGAAGTAATTGGGCGATTTTGGTGTAAATGTAGTTTGGCAACTGTGAACTTTTCAATTTCCGCATCTTGTAACAATCGCTGCCCTTAAAGCATTTGATAAACACAATTTAGGCAGTCAACTGGATAGTTAGGTATTTGCAACTACGAGGTGCTGTTACATGACTTAGATAGATTTAATGTACAGTTTGTAAGTTAGTGTAATAAAGAAACAAAATTCTCTCTCTCTCTTTCTCGCTCTATATCTTTCTCCCTCCCCCTGTCTCACTGTTTTGCAGGTTAATTGATTTAACGCTTACTGGTTTCTAATCTCAGATTTCCATAGGTTGAGGTCCGTGCACTCATTTTCGCTTAATCCTCTTTTACCATCTCTTTTACTAAAGGCAACTTTCTGTTTACGAATGAATCCCTTTTCAAGACATTGTTCGTTATATTTTGTATCTTGTATTCTTGATCCTTTACGATGCGTATCATATACTTTAGCAGCCACTTTAAAAAGCATTGTGTTTGTGTATGGCTTGTGACGTTCGTTATAGCGAATGATCGTAAAGCAAACGTTCGTAAATCGTGAGTTGCTCTTATTTATTGTTGCCATGTTATTCTTTTTTTCTTCATTCCTTTTTTCCGGAGTATTTCTTCGCACATTTTTACAACGTGGTTGTGCCAAACAAGTTGTCTTTTTATTACATCTAATGTTTTCTTCTGCATTTATTATTAAATTCGTATATGTTGGATTTGGAAAATACTGCCATCGGAAATGCATTTTCCGACCTTGTAGTTTATTATTGTTTTCCTGTGTAGTGTGCTATACTTCCGCGTCGTATAGCATACTACTTTGTATGTATTATGGTTTTGCACATTGCTTGCTTGCTTGCTTCGAAAGAGCGAGATCTAGGACGCGGTTTTCCAAGCATCTCTATGCACTTAGGCCATATGGCCCATTGTACACCCTAACTAAGAATTTTGCCTATCTGGAGTAATTCAAACTCCAGTAGTGATTTTTAACGTGTCACACATCGTAGTGGCACGGGACCTACGGCTTTACTTCTTATCCGACAGAAGGCGCATTTTCAGATTTTTCCCCGCTAGAAAAATCTCGCCGACCTCAGCCAGGTTCGATCCCGCGTCCCTCGGATCTAAAGGCAAATGCGCTAGCCACTAGACTTTCCTTTATTTTTAACCCATAATTGTAATTGCTCTATGACCTGCTGTTATTTGATCGTTCAATTTTATGCCGTAAGATTCCTTTTTATCTACAGTCGAACCTCTCTACGAATTCCTAAATCCCACCAAAAAATTCGTTATAGAGAAAATTCGTTATAAGGAATATAGCGAAACACATACGTATTTGTCATAAACATTTATTCTATATAAAATCATGCATGCATAATATATGTACTAAATAAACAAATACATGTGCTAGATGGGACAAAATACATACATTTACGTATCGGTACAAAATTCAGTAATTTTTGTTGGTACATATCTACATTTCAGAAAAGTTTCGTGTTCGTAATGAACCTCACACTTATTTAAAGCCATGGAGCGATAGGTTGTCGTCGTCAGACCAGTAATCACAAAATGTTTTTTGGAAACAGTTTGCAATGGTAGTCTCTTTCACCTCATCAGTCCAAACCTTTGTTAGTTCTGAAATGCAGTCCCTTAGATTGATGGTCGAGGGTGTAGCTGTATTTTCTTCCAAGTGGTTCAGAATTCTCATTATTATCCGTTTCCGGTAGTGAAATTTGAAGTTCTTTATTATGCCTTGGTCCATAGGTTGCAATTTTGATGTGACATTTAGAGGTAGAAAAACAAGCTTGATACTTTTCAATTTGTTAGATACATCTGGGTGTGCAGGGCAGTTATCCACTATCATCACTATTTTTAGTAACCATTCTTCAAAGATGTCACTGGTCATCCACGCTTTTTTATTGAAGCGATAATCGACCTCCAATGATTTTGTGCCTTTGAAACCCCGGGGGTTCTTGCTTTTGCCGATAAGTAGTAGCTTATGTTTCTCAGTTCCATCTATATTGGCACTAACCAAAACAGTCACTCTTTGTTTGCTCTGTTTTCCCCCAAAACACTTATCATTTTTAAACGTGAGGGTTTTATTGGGAGTGCATTGGAAAAATAACCCCAATTCATTTGCGTTGAAAATGTCCCTACGTTTGTAGTTTTTACAAATCACTTCTAACACTTCTTTTCTCCAGTTGATGCAGGTTTCTTCACTCACATCCGCACTTTCCCCATTGCCTTCTCGACTATGCTATGTATTTTTAAAAATTTATGTGGCCAACCAGAACTTGCTTGAAAAAGTGGACCAGATAATGGCACATTTTTTGCACGCATTACGTTAAACCACTTAAGCACTGCTTCGTCGATGTCCTCAAAAACACACAATTTTAGCCGCTTGCTGGCCGAGTCAAAGTTTTCTTTGGCACTTAAAATTGAGTCACGATTTTTTAATATCGTTGATAAGCTGCTTGCCGGAATAGCAAATTTTTCTGCAAGATCTTTCTTCTTAAACCCCTTATCGAAGTCTTCGATAATTTTGATTTTGTCTGTTAGGCTTAAAGCTTTTCGTTTTGCCATATTCATGCGTTGTATCACTTGTTGTCACTTCAAGACTTAACATAGAAATAAGTAGACAAAATAAAAATGGTACCAGAATAGAAAGTCGATTGGGAAATTCCAAACAAGTCCATTAGAAGCTAATCTGTTGGCACCATAGGGTTAAGCCGCCCCCCTGAGTGGGCTGTTATTAGAAAGCGGCTTGGACCATTATGGTTGGGAAAACCCAGCGTAATTCCCTCTGACCGCCCACCGAAAAACTTCGTTATAGAGAATAAGCAATTCGCTGTCGGGAGGTAATTTTACATGTATTTTTGCGTAAATGCAATGGTTCCATTCAAAATTTCATTATAGAGAGAAATTCGGTATAGGGGAGTTCGTTAAAGAGAGGTTCGACTGCATTATAACCCGTAGAAATTTATATTCTTCGCAACCTTTTATTGTAACGGAACACCCCATATTCGAATATCTAGTCACTTCACTCCCTTAACTTTTAGATTTTCAACCTGTAAATAGCTGATTAAGCAAAGAAAATTCCTACTGTAACTAGCTGGGTCTTTAACCACAATTGGAATTTCCTTTAACTTACTACTATGCACTTGGAATACTACCTCCACTGTAAATGTACACCAAAAACAACAAAATAAGTTATTCCTTAATAACTAAATAAAAACATCGAGACTTAAATTAGTATTATATTAATTTAAAAGAATTAGAAGCGTTTAATTTAAATTTGTAGAGAAACATAATTGCTACTTTGCGTTTCACCAACAAATTTTAAATACTTATGATTTGATTAAAATGAATTTACATGTGTCATAATTACTAAATTGATCACTTTAAACTTCAAGTGATTATAGGTTGCAGTTGTTGAGAAAACGTATCGTCTGCTCCAGCCCTTAGCTAGAAATTTACTGACCCTCTGAAGAACTAAGTTTATTCAAATCCGATTTAAGATAAAATTTTGATAATGAAATGAAGAATAAATGAGATAAAATTAATCAATCAAAAATTCAACGTGAGACAAAAGTTATCCAAATATGTCTGTCTTAACTCAGATTACCAATGTTCAAACAATTAGCACAATTGCATAAATTCAGTTTCCTAATTGAGCTGTCTTAACATGTTATTTTTCTGTATTATCTCTCCAGCCATTGTATGCAAACGTAGAAATAAGGAAATAAAGAGTTTGTTAAATGTACTGCAGTATATTCTTGTTAAGGAGCATCCGAAATAAAGTTTACAGTTCCCAACGTATTTGAAATTACCTTTATGCACCAGTATTCACTATCGCTGCTTATCAAACGCACCCAGATGTATCAAATTACAACGCACTCAGAAGTTGCAACAATATGTTTTGATGAGACGTGCATACGATTTGCTATGCACTTTAGTATGTTACACATTTGCAGTCGAAGTAACTAACCTCTTGGTAAATATGTTTTCCAACAGTCTTTTTTCATAGTAAGTTTTCCGTATAAATAACTGATTGCTATTAGTAACTGGTTTATTTGTAGATGATGAGCTATTTGCCATATCTACATTTGAGAATCAGATTCACGGCGGCAGTCTTAACAACCTTGGAAAGCAGGAATTGTACGTTTTTGCCTGTAACTTTAATAGACCCATTAAAACAGTGAGCGCTAGGCAACGGCAGGGAGGCTGTTCTACGATAAACCCCAATGGAAAATGGAAACGAGGAAGGCTGAATACACAAACACAGTCATGGTGTCGGAAAACTTGCTGGAGCGTGTCTCCTTGAACCAGGACTACAACGAACAGTTAGATAATGAAGTCATCCAAACCAGGATACCACGGATACCCATGAGGTATACATCTAGGTTTAATCTCCAAATCGCAGGTGGCAGTAATATAGACGATTCGTCGACTGTGGAAACGATTACTCCATCTACTCATTTTCCGGCGGCTCACTACAGTCTTTTAATGCCCAGGCCAATATGGCCGTTTAATAGGAAATCTGCAGAAGACAAGAAGGTGGATCAGAGTTGTAATGCCTTTGGACAAGATAATACAGATACGAAGAAGAATAAGAAGAAGAAGAAGAAGATACAGACTGATAATAATGTTGTTATGTTGGAAGCTCAAGATGTTGCTGGACACAGAAACGACATAATCAACGACTTGGATAAGCTGGTGGAGTACATCGGTGGCAACGACGAACAAACTAGAGCCAAGTCCAAACCCACCGTGGAGAAAACGAAGTCCCACAAGCACCAATTCAGCAGCAGCAATGATAAAGGTGCCAACAAGAAGCACTGACTCGTTCTAAAGGCAAGGCTGAAATATTTTAAATATAAAAACTTAAAATCAAACTTTTATATGATATCCTTTCTATTATTTGGTGTAATATCTAACGATGTTCAAGTATTTGGTTGTTCCAACATCAATAGTTAGTCTGTAGCACTCTGTATACGTTTCTCACATCTCTCGTACACCTGATGGCGTTATAATCTTGGGCCATTATGACTTAATTGTCAGAAAATTGTTTAATGTTAGCCCTTGTTGGTATTCCCAGCACTTTACATTTTCCTTCCATTTTTTAAAGGTAACATCGGCATGTATTTTATACAGTGTAGAACAGCCAAATGGAATAAATTCAGTATCTCAATTATTGTGCATATTTTTAAAAAACCCCGAGACACGTCAGTTTTAGATTATGAAATTACGTCGTGCAACGTAAAAATGTCATCCCTAAATTCAATCCCCTCCGAGTCACAGTTGCAACCCCCAAATTTTTAAATTGGAAGTAGGGGCTTGTTTGCTTGTGCATTTGAAAGGTCTTTTCATTCTCTATTCAAAAATGCTATGGTTATAAAATTTATTGCAAAAATTAACAGTAAAAAAATGAATTCATCTGATTGACGAAATTCATTACAACAGACTAAAATCTAATAACTAATAGCGTTTCGTTCTTGATAATGATTAAAATAAAGAACACTTCAATTCTTAGTGTAGGAGATGTTCAAAATGTATGCCTCGAACGTCTTGGCAGCATCCTAATCGTAAATAAAAATGTCTTCTAACGTTAATCAACTTCTGAGGCGTTACCTACCTAATCGCAAGCGTTATTCTTCTTCTTAAGTCGGCTAGATTGCGTGGTTTAGTTTTGTATACCATACTTTTCACATATCCCCATAAGAAGAAGTCTAATAGCGTTAGATCAGGTGATCGTGCTGGCCATTCTATCGATCCTCGCCTCCCTATCCACCGATTTGGATATATTAAGTCGAGGTACTGACATTGAGTTCGTAATGGTGTAGTGCTCCGTCCTGCTGGAACCATATCATATTCGCTGGAACTTGTGGGTTTGTTTGAGCAGGAAACAAGTTAGCCAAAGTTGGCACGACATTAGCAGTGCTAAATAATCATCTCCATTCAAATTTCCGTCAATGAAAAAGGGACCAATGACATAGTTTCCAATTATCCCTGCCCAAACATTAACCTTTTCCGGTTTTTGCGTATGTAACTCTCTCATCCAGTGAGGATGTTCTTTAGACCAGTAGCGACAGTTTTGGCGATTAACATGACCGTGAAGTGTGAAAGTGCACTCATCAGAAAACAAAACATTTTCTAGTTGGATAACATTGTTATCTAACCTTTCCATCATTTGTCCACAAAAATACGTTCTTCTATCAGGATCGTCTTTCATGTGCTCCTGAGTTGGTATCAGTTTATAGGGATGCATTTTATTTTCTTTTAATACGCGAAGAATCGAGGAATGGCTAACATCCAATGCGGCAGCTGCTTGTGGACTCGAAGTATGTGGGTTTTCCTCAAACTCAAGCATTACATCTAAGTTGGTATCATTACTCAGTGAATTGGAAGACTCTTTTTTTATCTGCCGTACATGTCCAAGTTCTCGAAACTGCTTTTCAATTTTACTAATTGTCCCTTGGGATATAGGCGGCAAATCGGGAAATGTATCACGAAATAGGCGAGCAACTTCGACTTGTGATCGTGTTCTATCTACATAAACAACCATCTGTAGAATTGTTACTTTATGCATTTCTGTTAAATAAACCATGTTTCTGAATTGCAGTTAGCAAAATTCAAACAACACGCACAACACAGACAACTACTGTCATGCGGTGACAATTATACAGCAAGTTGCTACGGTGTTTTCAACAAAACTAACATCGCCGACTATGAAGAATGTTGATAAGTTTTTACGTCTTCTTTTTAGGTGATACTGTCGAAAAAGGACACCGAACTTGTTTTTGCTTGCCTTCTTATTATCAAGAACGAAACGCTATTAGTTATTAGGTTTTTAGTCTGTTGTACCGAATTTCTGAATCAGATGAATTTATCATTTTTACTGTTAATTTTTGCAATACGTTTTATAACCGTAGCATTTTTGAATAGAGAATGAAAAGATCTTTCAAATGAGGTATCACAAGCCCCTACTTCCAACTACTTGGGGGTTGCAACTGCCACTCGGAGGGGGTTGAATTTAGGGATGACATTTTTACGTTGCACGATGCCATTTCATAATCTAAAACTGACGTGTCTCGGGGTTTTTAAAAATATGCACAATAATTGAGATACTGAACTTATTCCATTTGGCTGTTCCACACAGTATAGTACTGATGAATTAAAGTATCGTTGTCTCAATATCTTAGATACTATGAAACCTTAAACTTCTCGCTCTCATCTTTATTTTGGATATTTGTCCATAGTGAAGACACGGCTTTTTATATGTTTTCTGATGCTAAAACCAACAATTTTGTTATAAAATAAATAAGTAACTTTTCAAATAAGTATGTAACTTTAAGTCGCCAAGATATTCGTATATAGATATTGATATTATTCAAGAATGTAAGCCCGTAATCTACTGCAAGTGACATTTTACTTATGCAAGTGATACTTTTATGATGATCGTTCGTAACTTATTTCAGATATGCGTTAAAAGTGACATCTTTACTCTTGTAATAATAATAATCTACCACATAAGATATTGAAAACACAGGCTTGGGTTGTAGTGTAGACAAGTTAGGCGAATGTCTAGGGTTTGATCTTATCAGAAGTAGATATATCTGGAACTCATGAGTATTTAAATAAGCATATTATAAAAATATAAATACAAATGTAATGCACTATGTTTATAATTTTTATTTTAATTTTTGCAACATGATGCAACTAGTTTTGATGTATTTTTGATTATTACCATATATTTTTATACTGTATTAAAGTGAAATAAATATCTACTACAATAAAGTTACATTCCTTCTGTATTTTTAAATGTGTTTATAGGCACCCAGGAAATAGATTTGCTTAGGCCCCGACCAAACGTTAATTTGATGTTACCGAAAACCGTGATAATACCTATGTCACCGTAACTTATTTGTATGTCTTATTAATGTTCACTAGTTACATCTGAAATTTTCAATAAAAAGTAGCGACTTTCTACGGGAGATTTACAAAATAGGGAATATTCGTCATTAAAAGAGGTTTTGGTTGTTTAAACCGAACTTATCAAAAGTAAATGTTTTAATAACTGTTTATTATACACAAGTACAATATATAAAAAATTAAACAAAATTAAACGAAATAAAGAATAACGATCACCACTATGCAAATTGTCAACACGAGTAAGTACACCGGAGGAATGCTCTTGTTATATCCTCGTGAGGAGATTATAAAGAAGTCGCCCCTCGTGGTGCGGGGGCAGTTTCCCTTCGCTTTTACCACTAGGTAATTTAGGTCCGCGGCCAGGACCCGGTAAACAACGGGGAGGGGGGGGGGACGCATTCGAC
>JABXWE010020751.1:0-18293 GCA_014611495.1 Limonius californicus | reverse complement strand
TTATTTTAACGATGGTATCAAATTTTCCTTCCGCACCAAAGGCGCGGCTAACACGCTCAAAACTATGTTCCGGGGAACGCTCTGATTTGTACCTATTTAGAGGATGATTCGGTTGCCTATCGGTTATCTTCGCTATCGCGATATACCAGGCGAATGGGGCACCGAGCACATTGTTCCCGTTTGCAGTCAACGTTTGAATTTGCACTTTAGAGCGCTGTTTTCGCGCAATCGCGCGTTTGAATTCAAAGACGAAAGTGACGTTTTTTCAATGATGGAAGTTAATTGTGTGCAAAAAGATCGACTGAACGCATTGGCGGTCCTATCAATAGAAAAGAAGTTCGTCCAGTCTATCCCGGATTTTGACAACAAAGTCATAGACGTCTTTTCCAGCATGAAAAATAGGAGAATGGATTTTATGTACAAAAAATAGGTAAGTTTTTTCTTGTGCCCACCCTCTTTCTTAACTCACGAGCCGCCACTGTATGAAGGATAATTCTGTATAGAGAGAGCATTTAGTTCCACAGCCGTGTAAAGTGAACTACTGTGTTTACAACACATTCATCGGGAACGTGTAAACTGACCTTAGCGATATTTTCAATTTCTAGTCACCGCAGGAAGAAGAAGTAGAAATCTTCTGTAATCCTTGTTTTTGTTCCATTGTAGAGTTTTAAATAACTTTCATTAAAATATTTTAAGTTTGTTATATGTGATTAAGAAAACAAATTCTAACATAACGTGTTATCTCGAATTAATACTCATCAAAAAAAAAAAAAAAATTGTAACTAACATGAGTTTACCTTGGATAACCATAACTGCAAGGTAATTTTACTGCGTTTTTGTTCATTTATTTGTTGGAAATCTTATTATTTTTTTAGATTACAAAGTGGCATAACCCTAATAAATGCTTTAAGTACTGCAAGGTTCGCACTGTTTCTTCAACACATAATACAATCTAAACATGAAACTATCTTTACGCCAGAGGAATTAAAGAAGTTAGAAGAGTCTTTATGTTTAAATCCCAACAACTTGCAACTTCTTATTCAGAGTATTATATACATTTTCAAACAAAGCTCGAAAATAATATTGAAACCAACAATCCTACAAAAACAGCTTGTGGATGATTTGAAATTTGAATCGGATAAAGCAGAAGAGTTTGTAAAACTGTGGACCAGTTCAACAAAGGAACATTTTGATAATTTTGAGAACAGACTTAAGTTGGATAAAATGTCATGGGAATTGAATGTACAAACATCATCGTCTATTAATAGTAAACAAGCAATTCCAAATGTTAGAGTTAAGTTAGGCTTATCTAGTGTTAATGGTTCAGAACAAGAAAATGTTGTGTTTGAATTAAACGAAGACGAATTGCTACAAATGTATACAACACTTGAAAATATTCAGAACAAATTAGACTTTATACAAAACACAGCCAAATAAAACAAGATACATATAAACTGATTTTTTTCAATGATCTACCTTTATTATGAAAGTTCTGCAAACAATCTATAAATATTGAATTATTACAATGGTCATGTAAGATTAACAACAAAATTCTTTTGAGCATCTGCACTAGGTATTAAGTTATGTGGTCCAGATTTTAATCGAGTAGGCTTCTGATTAGAAATACTAGCCCCTGCTAACAACATATGCATAGATCCTTGTAAGGCAGCCAGTTGATTTGCCAATTCTACTTCTTGAGTAAGCAATTTTGATATCGTCTGCAAAACAGTTTTAATTTCAGCTGGCATTGAGTGGATGTTATCTTCATAAACATCCAAGAAAATATTAAAAACATCAACTACAGCCCGTGTGAAACGATAGTCTGTAATATTTCTTAATAAAAACCGTAAAAATTGCAGTACAGACTTTGAGTCGCGGTTTCTCAATGCTTTCGCTAAACCTCTTCGTCGAATCAGTTCTTGCATTACACTTACAGTTATTTGTGGGCATTTGTTAGCCACATATGGTAACAAAGCATTGTCTAAGGCTTTTGAATATTTGAATTTACGCAAGCAATGATCAACTTTTGATTGCTTTTCCATTGTTTGTTCAGGAATTATTATATCAACAGCATTCATATGAGTATGTGAAGAATATTTATATGAAGCGACTTTCTTTTTCTCTGGCTTTTTTGATATATGTTCTTCCTCTCTTCGGCTCACACATAGTAATCCATCTACTAGACCTGCCACAATAGTGTCGTCATTTTTTGAAACTCCCAAGCTCAATACGGCATTTGGATAATCTAAGGTATGAACAACTTTAAATGAGTTTATATCGTAGATTTTGACATGTCTATCTAAACTTCCAGATAATAGTCTTTTATTATCTGTGGCTAAACGCAAACATGTAATAGTCTTATGGTGCTGTGAGATACTGCCAAGTAATTTGCCACCGGCAATAGAGTCCCATATTTTTATATCTGTACCTCCTGCTGATAAAAACATTCCACCTGAAGGTAAATAAAGCAGTGACTCTATTGGACTGCCATGATTCACACTCAAAACTGTTTTATTAGAACGTGTGTCATACATGTTCACGATACTATCGTAACCTCCTGATAAAATAATATCAGGGACAGCTGGGCTGGTCGCGCCTGCTCTTATGTAGTCAGTGTGTTCCGTGTAACATAATAGTTCTTTTTCAGTTGGAATATCCCAGATTTTGACCGATTTATCATCAGAAAATGAAGCAATTTGAGCTTTATCATGTACAAAAAAGGTTCTATGAACAGGCGCAGTATGTCCTTTAAATAACCTAAGTAGACTTTTGGATGATACATCGAATAACTTAACATTTGTTTCTTCACCTCCTGCACATAATAATTTTCCATCAGAGCGGAAAGTACCACCGTATGCATTTTCTCTAAACCTGGATAAATTTTTTGTAACTAATTTTGTGATAGGATGATAAACTTGTATTCGCACTGAACACGTAACAGCAAAATAATGCGGTTCTATAGGTGAAAAGTCAATATAATCAATAGGTCCAAACTCTTTAACTAAGACTGGCACCTAAAATGTTGTAAGATTAATATTGTTAAATTAGTTATTTCAATGATTAGTAAATTTACCCCTAATTGCTTCCAGTATATATAATCTGGTGTAATAGTAGGACCACTTTTCTGATAAATTTTAGCATTTAATTTCTTAAAAGCTGTCATTTTGAGGTTAAAAATGTAAACGACACTACTCACATGGTAAAATAGGTTAGTAGGGGTATTGGTTAAACTGCCTCTTGACGTTAGGAGAAAAAACTTGTAGGAAAAACAATTAAACCATCCAAATCTGACAGCTTACTAAGAAAATTGTTTGTGGTTATAATTTTTGTTTATATTTAAATAGAAATTAATATTATTAAAAGCATATTGTGTAAAATCGTGATTTTAATTAAATACTTTTAAAACAATACATATTAAACAGACTAAGTAACAGCTAGCATAAGCTAAAAATTAAAACTGATGTACCACTTGTTTTTTCATCATTATTTTTAAAAATAGTGTATAATGTCTAAGACACGCATGATAGCAGTTTATGGCAGCACTCCTCCTTGTTCCTTAACTCACAGATTAGAAGAACGAAGAAATCGGGCTAAAGCATTAAGGTTAGAACATAATCGGAAACCAGATAAACCAGAAGACTTTATAACGTATGATGATAGTGATAGTGATGAAGAGACGCCAACAGCAACCAGGGAAATTTTAAATACATCTTATAATTTTGTGGACTATGTACGGAGTAGAGAATTGTTAAGTAAAGATGTGAGAACTATTAATCAAGATTTTGGGTCGCGGCATATATTGACCCATGAAATGTTTAAAGAAACGCCTATTAATTTGGGAAATATGAACAAAGTTTTTTGTTCTCAGTGGCTCAGTGATAGACAGGTTGTTTTTGGTACCAAGTGCAATAAGGTAAACCATTATTACCGTGTGTAAAGTAGGTGTTAATATCTGCGTCTTTGCAAAATATTTATGTATAAAGAAACAAATGGTTTTAGGATTTGATCTTCTATTTTATAGATATACAAGTAATATTAATAACTGGTGTATATTATGAAAAGAACATAAAAAATATGCACATACTATAATAGCAAGTCTAGTTAATCTATTTTAATAAAATTTGTTTGGCTATATTTTGGAGGCACACCTTTTGTGTACAAAATTTTATAAAAGTTATAATTAGCAAAAAAATTAAAATGAGAAAAATGCAACTGCACGCATGTAATTCATAACATAGCTATACCCTAAGTCATTGCTTTCACATTTGCAATCTTGTTTGATGAATACTTAGAATGAATTAGACAGTTTGTCCATGTTTGATATATGCATTTTTTATTTAATTAAGTCAAAGTAGATACTAGTTATCTGCCCAGAGACAATGGTGTAACTATTTAAATCAGTGGGGATTATTAATTTAAGTTTAAATCACAACATTATGCAAATTAGTTTGGGGTTAGTGGGATATTGTAATATAATAGTTGACTTACAGTAGTAGTAGTAGTTTAATCAATCTTAGGATTAGGTAAGATAAGAGGTTTATTTTTCTTTACCATGTGTGCAAAATATGCATAAAGACAACACACTTTTGAAGTAAGTTTTATGTTGCACTAATATCCGATAGTGACTTAAAAAAAATTATGAATATGAATTGTGCTAATTTATCTGTATCAAGTAGAAATACTGTTAAACACCTTCTTGGAATGATATTCTATTTCTTGGACAAAGTTAGCTAATTATATTAACCAAAAGAAATAGCTTTCCGTGGTATTCTTCTTCTTATTTTTATTAAGTAGACTATAAGCCTGTTTAAAAACCAATTAAAATGTCTATTATATTTCTTCAGATGTGGATGTTCAACATTCTTTCCACATTTTTGGAGGTTTGATTCTCTCTCTTTTACCTTCAGCTGCACGGACCATTTTTATTAGTCTGTTCTCTTCGCTGCGGTTGACATGTTTGTTCCAGTACTTCCTTCTGTCGCTGATAAAGCATGTTATATCTTGTATGTTACACATTTCTCTTAATTCGTTATTTGGTACTCTGTCAGTAATGTTTATTATTTGCTTTGCCTTTGTTTTATCTGCCCTGGTCTCTGCAGAATGTGTTAGTATTGGCCTTACTGCTGTCTTATAAATTCTGATATTGATTTTTTCTGTTACGTATTTATTTCTCCATACTAGGTCTTTCAGACATCCTGATATTCGTGATGCTTTATTTATTTGGATCTTAACTTCCTCGTTTAAATTTTTACCCTTCTTATTTTGATGCCTAGGTAATTGAATTTTACAACCTGCATCTAATTGGTTCTTTAGATATTGTCATGCATTTTATTTTCCCTGAGTGTATGGACATATTAAATATTTTAACAGTGACATTAAACCGACAAAGAAGCCTTTGTAAATCGTCTTCATTGTTGGCAAGAACAACGTCACCATATGCAAAGAATACTACATTCACAGTAGTATTTGTCATTTTGTATCCTATATATTGTGGGAGGCTATCCATTATCTCGTTCATTATAATATTAAATAATAATGGACTCGGGGAATCCTCTTGTCTGATACCTGTAGTAATTTCAATTTCTTTCGTTGTTACGCCCTTAACTTTAATACTAGTACTATAATGCTTTCCATAGTATTATTCTATTTCATTAAATTAAGCCTTCATTATAGCTGGTTTGTGTAGTCTAGTGGTTAACACGCTTGCTTATAGAGTGACGCCTGTTTGAACCCGGTTAATGACAATGAGATTTTTGTGGCAGGGAAAAATCTGAAACTGCTGGAGTTGAAAGTACTCCAGATAGGCTAAATTCATACATAGGGTGTAAAATAAGCCAATAATCGCTGCAGTGCATAGAGATGCTTGGAAAACCACGTCCTAGATCTCGCCCCCTGAAAATAAACAACAAACCAATAAACCTTCATCGTCATAGTGAATTAACATCATTGCTCCAATTTCTTGAAATATTTATTATAAATAGTTTCTGGCACATACTTACCTATAGCAACTATGCGTTATTATTTTAATAATTAGGAGTACTTTTTATGGTCATATTTAACATCTCATTCCTTTTGCAGTTAATGGTATATGACGTAGTTACACATTCGTTAGATCAAATACCATCATTATTAAGCCGCCGAGATACCCCTGGTGCAGATCAGCAACAGTGTGGAATCCATTCGGTACAAATTAACCCATCACGTACTCTTTTAGCTACAGGAGCACGAAATACTTGTGATATTGCTGTTTATAGGCTACCTACGCTTGATCCTGTATGTGTAGGTGAAAATGCACATAGAGATTGGGTAAGTTAAATTCCTTAAATGTTTTACCTTTTAATATTTCACATGAATTCTGATGTTTCCTCGATAAATTTTTTCTCATTAATTGTATAAAATCAGGGTTCCCAATATTAATAAAAAGTCTATAGAGCCATAATATTCTATAGAGTTCTAAAAATTCGTTTCATTCTTATGGAGATCATATAAAGTTACAACATTTTATTTTATTAATGAAATAAAATACAGGGCTCCCAAAATTTTAAACCAATCAAATGGGTAAAAGGGTTTTGAAACCGTTTAAAATCTTTCAGTGGTCATAAAAATTCTTTGTCATCCACAAATGTCAAAATTCATAAGCCATAGGTAGTATAGAGTTTAAAAAATAGTCATCAAATGAATGCCATAGATTGGGGACAGTGTTCATAAAAATTAGTATATTTTTACAATGGTCACACCAAACCAAATTGTTATTTCATTAATAAAATAATGTACAGGGCCTCAAAATCTAAATCAAGCAGGTGGGTAAAATGGTTATAAAAAGGCATAAAATCCTTGCAGAGTGGTAAAATATTATAAAATTCTTTCCCACTCACAAAATGTCACAAAATTCATAAGCCATAGCCAGGCTACAATGCTCATTCATTCCTAAAAAAATTTAGTTATAAAAGTACTTAAAATGCCATAAACAGTGTTCATAAAAAGTAGTATTAAGTAGTCAAAACAAGTCTTAAAATTCTTAAGGGTCAGATATTTGTAAATCATAAAGTGGATACACTGTTCATAAATGAGAAAATTGTACAGGGTCATAGAACTGAAAAATTCAGTTCCCTAATAAAAATTGCAAACATTAGAGTTTAATTTTATGTATTATATTATTTGTAACAAAGGGCTCCTCTTTTGCAAGTTAGCTCTTAGACTTCTTATTTTTGAATTCGCCTTTAGAGTTTAATGATGTACACTGCCGCCTAAAAGTTTAAGACCACCTTCTATCTTTTTAGAATATCAAAAAAGAAATGATACTTTTCTGGTATAAGCACAAATGCAATGGATGGTATATGTTTACTACAGATAAATTAATAATAAATATTTAAAAACTGGCGATTAGAATTATTTACAGGATACAAAAGAACGTAGATAGGGCATATACCTTCTACACTTTTTTTTCGTCAAAAAATCTACCTTTAACAGCATTAACTTTATTTGCTACACACAGCATTCTTTCTAACAATTTTGTAATTGTTTCATCTGCTATTTTATGCCAAGCATCTTGTAGAACCTCCCATAGATGTTTGATGTTGGGCATTTTTTTCTCACTTGCCTATCGTGTTCTTCCTACAATAGCTCAATAGGACTGAAATCTGGGGATTGAGATGCCCAGCCCATTTTTTCAAAATTCCGCCATCTTCTAGGTTCTTAACATACTCTCTGCATATTTTTGAGGCATGTTTGGGGTCATCTTGCTGTAAAGTAAAACCTTCACCAATAAGTCTCAAACCTGATGGCACAGCATTCTGTTCAAGAATGTTAAATCACTTACTCCAAGACCTGAAATACATCCCCAAACTATAACGGAACCGTCTCCGTTATTACTGTTGGCACAGTGCATTGCGGCAACAATTTCTCATGGGCTGACCGACAAACAAAAATTCGATAAAAGCCCATAACAATCTTGTCTGGTTATTTCCTGAAACTAGCAAAGGTTTTTTGATAACTACACAACCTCTCAAATTTGCAGTTTTAAGCCTCAGCTTAACTGTAGACACAGATACCGATTGATTTCTCCCGAAATTAAATTGGGCACAAATTTCTGAGGCTGTTAAACGTCTATTTCTTTTAGATGTTAATTTAATTTTCATATTGTCACTTATAGTGGTTACTTCCACTTCGTTTTCTATCCCAATTACTGCCATTGTTTGCGAGGAACAGCATCAGGAAGAACTATTTGACTTCGTTTTTCTACACCCAAACCTTTAGCTTTCCCCATTTTTGAATATAATAACAAAATTTCTTTTTTGCTGTTTATTATCAACCCAAATGTCAACTGAAATAAAGTTTTAATTATTTTTATGGGATGCATAGAAATGAAAACTAGCAGTTTGGAGTGTAATTTGATTAAAAGAAAGGAAATTTAATCATTGCACAATTATAATATTTAAAACGCACCTGATCCAACTTATTAACTGTAAAACAGCTTCGGGTCAATTTAATAACAATATTCACAACAATATAGCAATATTGTGCTGTTTGAAAGAAAAATAGTACCTTACAAACTGTCACACTAAATATATGAATAAATCAGCTGGTAGATCTTTGTTCATTTTTAAATTATAGATGAGATCTTTTAGTGGTCTTAAACTTTTAGGCGGCAGTGTATGTTAAATATCGTTTTAGAATTAGTAACTGTTTAGGATGTTGATATTCTTTTTTTGCTTTTTACATTTTAATTTTTAATAATCTGTATAGAATACCAGTTAATTAATTATCTTATGCCGCATATGATTTTGTACAGAATAGTATTTTTAAGAACGACCGTTATCATTTAAATCTTACCAAGAAATTTTAAACAGGCATTGTCATCACAAAATAGCAATAATCCATCTTCAAAAATTTCGTTCGTCAAAAATAAAACACATACACATACATAGTCATATTTTTTATTATTTAAATTTTAATCTCCCCTCACTTTTCACTCATCAGACGGGTTTGCTGCAGCAATCCATTCTTCTCTATTGGGACATTTCTCTTAATTTCTTTGTAGTTTCCAGTTTTTGTATTTTTAATTATTTGTTTTTTATATTGCAAACGAGACTTTGCTTTCGGATTTGAATGTTCTACTTTACCTTCTGTGATTGTTTTTAGTAATCCTTCTAAATATCTTCATAATACATGTCCCAAAGCTTGGTCCCTTCATTTATTTTTACATGTTTCCATATTTTCCTTTATTCTTCCACTACTGCTAACACTTCATTGGGTTTCCTTTTCATCCAGCTAATTTTTAGAGCACCACATTTCAAATGCTCCTCTATTTCTTCTGTCTATTTCACTTACTGTCCAAGTTCAATATCATAATAAAAATAGTACTATATAGTGTTAAAATCCGTGAAAATACTTTAAAAGAATATTTTTTTATATTAGGTATTCGATATGTGTTGGTTGGATGACGAATTTTTAGTATCTGGATCAAGGGATACTAAAATGTCGCTATGGAGAGTAACTCCTGATATGTTTGAAGATAAACAAGAAGTGCCAACTTACCAACATATATCGGCAGTAGCAATGAAAGAATGTCGAAACGCACAAAAGGTACAGTTATTAAATTTATGTGAATTTTATCATTGTCATTGTCAAATTTTAGGTGCGTGCTTTAACGTTTAATAAAAGCTTTAAAGAAGTTGCTGCACTTTCACTTAATGGATACATTCATGTGTGGAGTGCAGAAACATTCAGGCAAAAGTTGTCTAGGAAATTACCATCTTCACAGGAAAATGTATGTCTGGCTGTACAAGACACTGGTTTATATGCCATAGGATGCCGGTCTTACACACTATTACTGGATTGCAGGACGCTTCAAGTACTTATTTATATTCTTTGTTGGAGCTGATAATTTAAAGTATTTATTTTAGGCTGTTAAAAAAGTTTCATCCAGGTACTCAGGTTGTGGTATTCGCTCTGCAAGCTTCCAGGGAGATATATTAACTATAGGAACAGGACTAGGCATGTTGATGTTTTATGATCTGAAGGCTGGAAAATATCTCGAATCAAGTATTAATTCTTCCAGAACGGTGGTTCTTAAAGCTAGTAAAGGATATGTGGTAAGTGTTACTAAATTACCAAGTTATGTTACAGCTGTAGTATATGCAAACTTTAGCTGAAAAAATGTTTTATTAGAATTAGATTTAAAAACAAATAAAATGCGTATAATTTATGTAAATTAAATTAAAGCCAAATTCATTCCAACATTTTACTAGTTTTCATAATAATCAGTATTTCTATTGTACAGCTTGTTTAACATATAACTAGTATTTGATAAAAACTAATTTCTTCTCATGTAAAAGCGCGTTTTTATTATGTTTGTATTGTTATTCTGATAGCTACACTTTTTTTTATAAATTTTTACTTGTGTTTAAACAAAGTTAAAAAAACTGTATTGATGGTATCTGGATAAACTCACATATTCACTTTATTTCCAATAACAAATAATAAACAACATTGCATGTACCCAGCCTTTAAAAAAAAATCTTCTGCAGTGTTTAATTTAGGAAAATAATTTCTATTAAATTCATAAATCAAACACCAGTTGGTGCTTCCTTTACATCAACTTTAAAATAAACAAAATAAATTTTGTATTAAAGGAATTTCACATAATGGAGGTAATTTTTAAAATTGTAAACTTCCGGTAATGTAAAAACCAACAGCTCTGGATTCTCAAAAAAAAAAAATGGAAAATCATGGCCTTTACCCAACAGTGGGATAATGTCTAAATGCACATGCATAGTAATGAAAGCTGTTTGTTGAAACATTGATATAACATTAAGTTACTGTAGTGCCGTTATGTATTTAAATTTTTATTTCCAGTTTCCAGACGAGGAATATGTAGACAACATTCAAAATGTGAAATACGTGCCAGCTATATATACTCATTGCTACGACTCGAGTGGGACAAGATTGTTTACTGCAGGGGGTCCCCTGCCAGCAACTCTTACAGGAAATTATGCAGGATTATGGCAATAATGAAGAATTAATTTGGTTATGTTTTAAATTTATTTTTATCGAAGTTGTATATTAGTTTGAAAGTACAATTTATACTAAGTATAAAAGTCTGTTTTATTTAAAACAAAATATTTTTACATTTTATAAAATTGTAGAACTATTTTAAGAAAAGGCAGTTAATATGGGCGTAACAGATTGAAATGTGGCACACTGTAAGAGACTGTAGATACTATAGAACAAATTTCGTCTGTATTTGTAGTTTTAAAGCATGACATAAATATTTTATTTCTGTATACGAATATAATTGAATTTGCATATGTAATTTTATTGAATGTTGTGTTTTTCAAACTGATGATCTCTGTGGAATTAGCTTTTTGATATTACATTAATGTTATTCGACGAACATAATTATTACGCAAATGGCTTTTACACATTTGTTTGTGTAAGTAATGCCACTGCCAGTTTTTCATTATGTACTGTTTCAGTGACAAGATAAAATAATTAATACGTGTATGTATTATATTGATGCTAGCTGTTCTAATCTAAGTCATGGTTTCTGGAGTGTTTTTAATAATTATATTTTAATTAAATAATACATCTATACATTAAGAAAAAGTAACTGTAATATTTTAGGTTAATGACATTTTTTGTATAAAAAAATTTGTTAAAAGGCAAGCAACATACAATATATGAGATTGTACATGTAGAAAGTATTTAAAACCCATATTATGTTTCTATGATTTGTTTTGAATGTCACAAATATCTGCTATTGTAATGATTTTCTGTATTTGCCTGTAATTCTGAAAACATAGGCAAATTCATTTATTGTATACATTTAATAAAACAAACATTTGCACTTTGAACTGCTGTTTTATTATTAATAGGTATTTTACATTTTTTACCTACAATTGTCTGTACGTACTATTGACAAACAGTCAAACTGTTAACAAGTAAATACAAAAACAATTAGTAATATGATTAATTAATATGAATTTCAATGGAAGAAGGAAGAAACAATTGGCCAAACTGCTAACATTAATACACAATCTACAGGGTGTTTCAATTTTAATCTTGAATACTTTGGAAAAATACTTACCTGGTCATTCTGATTTGAAAAAATATGACATATACGCCTCACACTCGCTTCCTAAGAAAGATACAGGGTGTCAAAATTTAGAAAAACGGATAATTTTTTTATTATATCTTCTAGGAAAATAGAGCAAATCAAACAAAATTTTGTAGGTGTACCTTTCTTGTGTAGGGTTATTTTATAAAATTATCTTCCTGCAAATGCGTCAAACGAGTGGTGTGCATTTGTGCAATGGCGTTTCAACTGATTTATTTCAAGGAAGAAGGTACGCCACTGGGTTTTTCAATTTATATTCCATTTTTCAAAATTCACGTTCAATTTAGAATAAGACGCACTTCTACAGATCATAGATTAAGGTTCTAGTTTCAGAGATACGAGGTCAGACAAATATGAAACGGGATTGGCACTACTGCGGACGCTATAAGAAACTGACTGTTTCCAAATCATATCAAAATTGTAGCTAGAACTTAGTGGAAGTTAGTGCACTGTCACATGTGACACACGTCGAACATGGAGCAGAGGGCGAACATTAAGTTTTGTTTCGAATTGGGGAAAACGGCCACGGAGACATTCGAGATGTTGAAAACTGTGTACGGCGATGAGGCCATGTCCCGTACTCACGTTTTCGAGTGGTTTTCCAGATTTCGTGAAGGTCGGTAGGACCTTTACGATGATCAAAAGCCAGGTTGTCCGATCACAACCAGAAACCCCGTAACGATCGAAAAAATCCGACAACTTGTGGCGGTTGATCGACGACTGACACTGAGAATGATGGAGCAGGAGCTGAGTATTAGCCGTGAAACCATTAAAACCATTTTGGAGAAGGATTTGAATATAATGAAGGTCTGTGCCAAATTTGTCCCGCGCAATTTGACCGCTGAGCAAAAAGCGCATCGAGTGGACACCTCCTGCCACTTCATTGCAATAGCCAACAGTGACCCAAGTTTTCTATATTCAGTTGTTACTGGTGACGAGTAGTGGTGTTTCCAGTACGATCCAGAAAGCAAGAGACAAAGCATGGAATGGCGATCGAAGACGTCTCCCAGGACAAAGAAATTCCGTCTCCAAAAATCGAAAGTGAAGACCATGCTGATCACTTTCTTCGATAGTCAAGGCATCATTCACAAAGAATTTGTGCCACCGGGTGTCACCGTCACTGGCCTGTACTACAAAGGTGTCATGACGTTTTACTAAAACGCATTCGACATGTGCGACCGCATTTGGCAGCCTCCGGCAAGTGGCACTTTTATACAACAATGCCCCTGTGCATTCTGCCTTGATTGTCAAGACGTTTTTGGCGACAAGAAATATCCCAGTCTTAGAACATCCTCCCTATTCGCCGGATCTGTCTTCAGCGGACTTCATGCTGTTTCCTCAGCTGAAATTGACCCTCAAGGGAAGGCGCTTTGACGACGTGGAAGACATTCAACGGAATGTTACCGCCGAACTAAACGCACTTCCTCGCGATAAGTTTAAGCCGGCTTTTCGCGACTTGTATCGTCGATGACAACGGTGCGTAGAAGTCGAGGGAGATTACTTCCAAGAACGCTAGAGGTATTTTCACCTATGGCTACCTCACATGCTTTGTATTTAATCAATCCCTTTATATATTTGTCCGACCTCGTATATTTGAAACTAGGATCTTAATCTAAGATTTGTAAAAACGCGTCTTATTCCAAGTTGAATGGGGATTTTAAAAAATGATAAACCAGTTGAAAAACCCCAGTGGCGTACTTTTTTTTTGAATAAATCTGTTGTGACCCCATTGCACCCCACTGGTGTGAGGAATTTGGAGGAGCATAACTTCAGAAAATAACCCCACACAAGAAAGGTACGCGTGTAAAATTTTGTTTGATTTGCTCCATTTTCCTAGAAGGGATGATGAAAAAATGACTTGTTTTTCTAAACTTTGGCGCCCTGTATCTTTCTTAGTAAGTGAGTGAGAGGCATATAAGGTAACTCATATAGTAATTGGACACTTTGGCACTTTGCGACAGTCTCAGCTCCCGAAAATTTCATATTTGAATTTAAAGGAAATGTAAATACAGCAATGTAACCCTTATTATGTTGTGTAGTTTTCGGACAACCGGAGCCATCAGAGATCGAAAATTGACTGCCTTATAAACGCAACGGGAATCTCCACTCTCCAAAACCATTGCACCACATTCCGAAATGTTACGCAAAAGTTCTAGAATAAAAATTAACACGTGCGACTGCCGAGATCAACACTTCCGAGAATTTGGTCGGCAGAAAATCAGCCCACAAAGAGAACGTTCAACGGATTAACGGAACTGGCCTTTCATAACTCAATTTTTAAGACAAAACAAAATAGCGAAAATGGTAACCCAAAATAAGACCAATTAAAATAACGTTATTAATTCTGACGAAGCGGCAAACAAATTACGGAATTAATTCATATAAAGCGGCGAATTTGAAAATAACATAACAAAGTTTAACATAGTAACTTACTTTTGCAAAACACTAACACTTCTAACTGCTTTGTAACTACACAATTGGTGACTTAAAAGAACTTGTGTCTTAACACTTTTAATAAAGAAGTACGACCTACTGCAATTACTGACACATTTTACATTGACAACGAGCTATAGAAAACATTTGGCGGGAACCAACTTGATTGTGGTTAAGCTACCTAACATATACATCTTACTATCTGTAAACTAAAAGTTGCAGTTACAGTATTTGTATTACTTACTGCCTCCTGTATTTGCAATGTCCAGTAACTTTACTGTGTCAAATTACTGTATGAGTACCCTATGTCATATTTTTCCGAATCAGAATAGCCAGGAGAGTATCTTTCTAAAGTATTCAAGATTAAAACTGAAACATCCTGTATATGTCAGTGTTTCCAGTGCTTTTCAATTTATTTTATCTACTTTGATTTAATAATAGGTCCATTATGATACCGAAAACAGTTTAATAATGGAGGCTATTATTAAACTGTTTTTGGTAATGAAATCCTCTATTATTAAACTGTTTTTGGTAACTTTTTGGTTTTTAAGATTGGTGACATTTGCTTTCACTTTGGTCATAAAACGACAAATGTCAGATGTCGAATATACATAACCACAAACTCTATCAGAAATTTTGAATTTCTACATAACAAGTATCTCAAAGTAGATAAAATAGTATATTATACTCGTTTCATAACGGGCATTGTAGCACTTGTTCCATTGGAGCACTCCTCGCTACGCTCGTCGTGCCCCAAGCCCACGCGTGCTACAATAAGCCCGTTATGAAACTCGTATAATAATATACTAATATTATACTCGTTTCATAACGGGCATTGTAGCACTTGTTCCATTGGAGCACTCCTCGCTACGCTCGTCGTGCCCCAAGCCCACGCGTGCTACAATAAGCCCGTTATGAAACTCGTATAATAATATACTAATATTATACTCGTTTCATAACGGGCATTGTAGCACTTGTTCCATTGGAGCACTGCTCGCTACGCTCGTCGTGCCCCAAACCCACGCGTGCTACAATAAGCCCGTTATGAAACTCGTATAATAATATACTATTTTAGTCGATTTACGGAGTTTTTAGAGATTTTCGTTCTATCTCATTATTTATGGTTATTTAGGTACTTTCCTAGTTTTCCTGTAGGTACGAGGGTTGTCCCAAGAGTAATGCACAGTTGGATCTAACTCGAAAAATATTTATTGAAGAAAATACAAGTGATTACAGGCCTTCAATATAATCCCCTCCCTTATTAATGCACGCTTGCCAGCCGCGCGGAAGTGCTTGGATTCCGTTCAGCGTCCCGTTCTTATTGAGCATCCGAATCTGTCGGGTCACTTCTCTTCGGATCTCTTCCAGCGTCGGAACCCCCCCGAAGAGGTTCCTTCAGCTTAGGGAAGAGATCGAAGTCAGGTGGGCTCAGATCAGGACTATAAGCCGGGTGGCGGAGCCGTATTTTTCGAGAAGTTCAATGATCGGTGCACTGTCGGGCGGGCGCACATTATCGTGCAAAATCAACACACCACTTTGCAACATTTCTGGACACAGTTTACGGATTTTTGGGCGCAAGACATTCTGAAGAAAGTTTTTGTAGTACGCTCCAGTGACACTAGTACCCTTCGGAGCTCGATCTGTGGCGATTACGCTCCGTTTATCGTAGGCAAAGATCATCATTTCTTTCATTTTCGACTGTTGGCGACGAACTTTTTGTGCTCTCGGCGAACCTGGACCCTTCCAAACGTCGCTCTGAGACTTCATTTCAGGCTCGAAGTCATGTATCCAGGGTTTCATCAATTGCGTTGATGCGATCGAGGAAGGTTTCACCTTCATTTTCATAACAAGCAAGTAATGCGTGCGCAATTTCCGAACGGGTTGCTTTTTGTTCGGCTGACAAGAAGTCCGGTACCCACCGCGCCGCCATCTTTCGTTTGCCGAGCACCCGTATTAAAATATGATGCGCGCTCGTTTTCGAGATTCCTGTCTCCGTCCCAATTTCTCTTACTGCGATTCTCCGGTCTTCGTCGAGCAACGTTGCAATGATTGAAGCGTTTGTGTTGTCAGCTATTACAGAGACGGCCGCCCCGCGCGCGGATCGTCTTCAATGCTCGTTCGACCTTCTCGAAACTTCGTGTGCCACCTCTGTACTGTGTTACGATTCACAGTAAACCTTCCCCATTCTTCTTTTAACACGGCATGAATTTCGGGCAGTTTTTTACCGCGCACTGTTTCGATGCGAATATACGCACTTTTCTCGTTGTCTTTTCAAATTTTTGGCATTTTCCCTTTAAACGAATCCCACTACCATATGATACCAAAGTGTTCTTGAGACTTCAATCAACACACTGACGCTTCGACCAGCTGTCTACGTTGCCTGCAACGCCCGCCATAGCGCGCTGTGCATTACTCTTGGAACAACCCTCGTAATAAATATTCTTTCAGACTATTTTGCAAATTGCAAAACTAAACCAAAACTGGTTAGTGTTGGTTTTATCTTTTTTCTATCTAGTAGCAGATCTATATTTACTGAAATATTATGAAATAATACTTTATAATAGCACATACTTCATCAAAGTGCAAAGTTACATAAACACATTTTTAGAAATTAAAATTTTACTGTTTACACATTTTGAGTTTGCTTATGTAAGACATTATGATGTTATAAAAATATCTGATGACAATTAAATCTCTTGTTTGCAAAATATCCTGGTACCTAATAAATATCGTGGTTTGTATTCAGACAATGAATACATTTTTTTGTGCTTTGATATACAGCTATAGAAACCCAGAATTTTTAAGATACAATGTATAATAACCATCATGTTCTGAGACAAATCAATAACCACCCTTCAATAATTTTATAAGCTAATATTGACAACCTTTATAAAAAATAAACGTATTTAATTTTTTATATATTTTTTTAAACATTAAGTTAATCTGATAGTATATATTTATTATTTTTTAAATTTGTTACTTCTTCTGCCCTTAATGAGCATAGGTTGTAGACTCCACCCATTTCCTCCATTATTTTCTGTTGTTTGCGGCTATCTGCATTTCCTTCACTGTTTTGCTTCTCTCTTTCCCTATTTTTTCTATTCTTTGGATTTCTACGGTTAGCAGCCCAAATTAATCTGTTCTTTATACCCGTGGCATTTGAGATAATGTAGGAAAGAAAAATACAAGTTTTATAGTTGTTTTGATATACAGAGTGATTCAGTAGCATGTTTACAAATTTTGGCAATGAAAACTAGATATAATTTCATGAAGAAATATTCTTATGAGTGTAGGTTGTATCTTTCTTTAAGAAGTTATAGGGTTTTTAAAATAATTATCTCTTTGAACACTACTGAGTAATCATATTTTAAGAAAATCAAAAACATTTATTGCAAACAAACAGATAGCAACATTGAGTCAACAGTAAATGTTCAAAAATTATTCCATTCTCCTGAATACACAACTGGCAACGACGAACTAAACTATCTTGCACGCATAATAAATTCATATTATTTCTAATATGAGTTTCAGCATCTGGAATACTCTGCAATAATTGATAACGATCGTTTATTTCCACAGCATAAAAAAGTTGCTTGAAGTCACCCCATAAGTAAAAATCGACAGGTGATTATTTTTTACTAACTTTTGTAATGCTAAACCATGGCTACTACGTTTTTTCAACTTAATTTAGTGTTCAAAGAGATAATTATTTTAAAAACCCTACAACTTCTTAACAAAGGAA